>SNQJ01S0179051.1:5775-25405 GCA_010110895.2 Picea sitchensis | reverse complement strand
CACTCCAAGAGCAAATATCCAAGACAAAAGAATAAAAGAGTCACTCTCACAAGAGAGCAAGTTATGTTATGTCCAAATGAGGGTAAAACGTCCTCAATATATATGATCTCTATGACCTTTAATTAACAATTAGGTCATTAAAACAGCCGACAAGGCTGACTTTACATTATTCAATTATTTGTCATATTACATGCTAAAAATGCCAAAAGTGAGCAAAAAATGGAGACGTCAAGCCCCTATAGGGGAGACCTTGGACCTTTCATGGCATAATCATCATCCAGCAAGCCAGACGTTGGCCCCTCTGGGGCTCCTGCAACCTTCTATGTGTGCAAAACAAGCCCAGCACACTGCCATCTGCTCCAGAAAACATCCAACTAGTCCTGGGTGGCGTCCTATCCATCAAGGCAATCGTCCCATTTGCAAGGGGCTGATCCCCATAGGTCAAATCTCTGCCAAAACGTCCTAATGAGGGTGTCCTTCTTCTTCTCCATGCAAGGGCTCATCATAACTCTATCCTGCCTCTGCCATCCCAGCAACCATCTGATGGGCTCTTCAGCCCCATGGAGGTCCGAACTAATCATCTCCCCATGTGCACCGATCCTCTGGTACTTGTCCGTCGGGCATGGTCCTGCACATCAAAGACTACACCCTCCATGGGCTCATCAGTCCTAGACATCATAGCAATGTAAATCATATCTCATCATTAAAGTTATCAAGCATATGCATGAAATCCCTAACAAATCATCTAAGAGCTCAAAGACATTACACATATATACTATACAAAGCCGAGGAAACCAAGAGAACAACCTATTGGGATAATACCCACAAGAGATGGAAAGTTTCCTGAAAGGATCATTCAAGCCATGTGTAATGAGGTGATATGGTTTTAGGGATGTCCAGCTATAGTAAGACCAAGGGCTGGTGTCGTCTGTGGGTGTCTTTGTAGGAGGCGAGCTATACCTGTCATGGATGCATTTTTTCCGAGCCCTTTTATTGCCTTATCTTTCTTTTATTGCTTTTTTACTACAAGGTATGACGAAGAGGACACTGCCTTGGCTTGGTGGCCAGAGCTGACAGCGTTACCCACTAGTATCTTTGCAGAAATGAGAAGGTTGGTTCTTGATGAGACCCCCTTTCCTTTGGCCATGCAACCAAAGGTCACTGCCCTGGTTTGGTGACCGTATGGTGGCAATGTCATACTGCTAAATACCTATGAACATAATGGGCCGGCTCGTGATGAGACCTCCCATCCTCTTGGTTAGGTCTTGCATTTATTTATTTATCATTTTCTTAGGGTCCCTTAGTTTCTTATCGAGAGGATTTTTCATTTATTAATTTTATCATTTTCTTAGGGTCCCTTAGTTTCTTATCGAGAGATTCTTTATTGCCTGGGATCCCCATGAAGATTCTAGGTTTTCATTTCCTATGACTTTTATCTTTTACCAGCTGCTTACCCTGGCCTTTAGCCCTCTCTTCCCACAAGACAAGATGTACCCTGGAAGGTCATCCCAATGGCCAGACTATAGGAATGGGATGGATGATGGGCATAAGATGAAAAAGTGATAAGATGGTGGGAGCGGACGATGGCCTGCAACTCCCTTTGGTGGCTAACCAAACCCATGAATACCGGCCTGCTAAATTGCCCCATCAATCACCCCAACAATGGTCAAGTGATTTAGTGTAAGATCCAGTCATCCGAATGAAAGAAAACCTAATGCATATATAAGAAGGTTATAATGATCAAATATGATACATACCATGATACCTCGACCACTAATTTCATGGAGCAAGAGTCCTCTTTGATGCAAGCCCAGGCCGGTGTGTGATGGAAGCTGGTACTGCTGACAGACAAGTCTGGCTGAGAAGAAGAAGAAAGATGGGTCCTCCAGGGGCATGCCTAAGTCACTCCTGTTCCGGTACTCCATGTCTAGGACCATGTGGGTCTTGAGACATGATTTCTAGTTATCCCTAGATATCGATAACAGTACCCATGCATACGACATGGATTGATTCTTGTCTATGACCAAGTAGTTAAAGCCCTAGATATTTCCAGGGGGCCCTGGTTCAGGGTAACCATGCATACGGCATGGGATGATCCTTGGTCTATGACCTTGGTGGATAAGACCCCAAGAATTTTCCTGGGGCTACTTGATTTTTTATCAAGTACTTGATGGTACATGACCTTCCTTGAAGAAGGACATAACCACATGAGGATAAGTCCCATATGCATGATGATAAAGTAATAGGTTCACCATGTGACATGAAGGAATGAGTAATGCCACCTTGCAAACCCTCCTTACTCCCTTGCCTGGTTGTTTTGGGGTTTTTTTGTTGTCTTATTAAAGGGTTAAAATTAAAAGTTAAATTTAAATAAGATATCACATGTTTAAATTTAAATTTAAACATGTGACTTAATGTTATAACTTAACCCTGTTCCTAACCTAAACTCTACATATTAAACCCTCCCTCTCGCTTTTCACTCACCTATCATTTTCTAGTGTGCTAGCGCTGATCTCCTCTAGCCCGCAGCCGCTTTGTTTTTCTGTGGGAGTGGCCCTTTTGTTTTTCTGTGGGAGCGGCCCTGTTGTTTTGCTGTGGGAGTGGCCTGTTTTGATTTGCTGTGGGGCAACCTCCTTGTGGTTGCTGTAGCTGCGGCCTCCTCTTTGTTGCTGTAGCAGCGGCCCCTTTGTGCTGTGGATGTGGCTGCAGCCTCCCTTCCAGATCCGGCTCCCTTCCTTAACTGTTGCTTCAGCAGCTGCTGGTGAGGCCCTCTTTGTCTGCAGGGTTGGTGCTATGCAGCAGTGAGCCCTTGATTGCAGCCTATCTGTTGTGTGAATAGATCTTAAGGGTTTCGGCCCCCCTCTGCTGGTTCGCTGTGTGGAGAGACTATCTGGCTATTGTTGGTTTCCTTGCTGAAACTACCTAACAGTTCAGGTCTGTTCACTGCTAAGTTAAGGGCTTATACACAGTCCAGTTTTCAGATCTAAAGGTTTTGGGTAAGGGTTTTTACTGTGTGAGGGTTTGGGCATTTGTTTACCTATGTTGGGTTTGTGTTTTCTCCCCGTGGCCCCAGATTGGTGGCAAGAAAGTTCCTTCATATTCTATGGCATTAAGATCCACCTTAGATCCATGAACTGAACCTTGTCTCAGCATACCAAACCGATCTATACCTTATCATGGAGCTAATGCTAGCTTCGAGGTAAGTTTGTTGTACCGTATGTATCTCACTCATCTCTTTTTGATCCGATTTCTAGCATTGAGTAGATCTAAAGAAATGCTTTCAATACATGTTTCAATGGTGAAATGATTGACAGAATTGTTGGATCTGAAATCTGTGTTTTAGTCTTGTAGATCTATTGCTTTTTGATCGGACTGCTCAATCACGATAGGATCGTAGTAATCATCTTTAGATCCTATTTATATTCAAAATGTGATCGAAGTTTTCTCTTAAGCTTGTTGTCAGTCCTTCCCTTCTTAGATCTACATACTCATGTGTTCTATCTCTGATTGAGTTATAGATCTAACTCGCTTTGATCTCCTCGAAATTTAAAGATATTACCGCTTTGGGTAAAATTACCCTAAAACTAACAGCCTAAAGAAGGAATTTTGTACCGCACAACTCTCGACTGACACGGGTTTCCCCTATACTGCCAAACCTTGTGCATGCCAAGCTTCTCTTTCCTTTTGTCCCACAGTAGGACAAGATCCCCTTTGGTGAAACTTCTTTCCTTATCTTTGTGATCAAAAGTGTTCTTATCTTTTCTTGGTTCCTGCCCATTTGACCCAAGGCATTTATTTGCGTTTCATCTAATTCAATTAGCTGATTTATTCTTCCTTGGATCGCTTCCATATCCGGTATGACATTGAGCAATTTGAGGATAGGGATTTGAGGTTCAGGAAGTTTTTATGCCCATATACCAGCCTCGTGCGAGTTTTCCGTGGAAGTTTTCGCTGTTATTTGATCTCATTTACACGACATATTTCTTATTTTACTATCCCATGACTTCTTATTTTCTCCTACAACCTTTTTAGAATATTCATGAGATTCTAAAAAAGGTTGTTGAAGAAAATAAGAAATCATGGGATAGTAGTTTGAGGAATGGGATAGGGTAATGCCATATCCTAAAACAAAATTCTACCGTGAGCTGAGAGCCAAAAAGCTTTGGCATTATCTCAGAAAGTGATCTTGGAAAGGACGCCAAACCTAGTTATGATCCGATCTTCCAAGAAGTTCATGACAACTCCTTTGATGGCCTTCTTTGTAGGAATTGATTCAACCCATCTAGTGAAATAAAATAATTTGTAGTCACGATCCACCCATAGCCATTACTTTAATTATCTTTGAATTCACCAACAAAATCGAAACCCCATTGCTGAAATGGGGTGCCTCCACTTTTCACCGGGTTTCAAAGGTTGTGTTGAAGTCTCGGGTTTGCCGCATGAAGTATTGGTGGCAGTTGGCAAGATCGAATATGTCGGATAAGTATCCTAAAAGAGGTTACCAATAATATCCCTCCATTAAGATCTTATGGGTAGTAGTACAAGCAACAAAGTGTCCACCACAATGCCTGAAGTGTAATTCCTTCAAGATCCTCTTTGCCTCATCCTTGTTTACGCATAGAAGTATAACACCATCAGGATTCCTCCATCCAAGTCCATCCTCCGTCAAGCAAGACTTCATATAGCCTTTAATCTCAAAGCCCTCTCTTGTAATCCACCAAATGATCGGGGCAAGACAAGTTCTTAGATAATAAACTATATCGGAATACCACTAATCATGTTCTAATTCACTGACCAATACATTTATCTATTCACCGCTTCATTTTCACACCACCCATCTCCAGATGGCTTCCCGATTGCTTAATCAAGATTTGGGCCAGAACCTGTCCCTTTATTATCTTGGTGGTTTTATTTCTAAGTCATACTCCCAGATTTTTGGAAACCCACTTTCCCCTAAAATCTGCTGGGCCTTGTTGTGATAAACATCCTTTCATGGTCGTAAGGACATAAGCCTTGATCTTATTGTAACCGATGTAGTTCCTTAAATGTTTGAGGGATTTGACCAAGGCATAGGCTTGTTTCTCCTCGTGGATGGAGTAGTTCACCCCTCAATCTCTTAGGACTTTGCTCATAAATGCTACGAGATGTTCATAGTTGTTAGCATCTTTCTGCATTAATACACCTGCAATAGTATCCCGAGATGCAAATGAGAAAATTATAAAATATCGTGAAAAATCAGGACTCCATCGTGACTCGGGCTTGGGAGATGGCGCTTTTGATATCTTCAAAAGATTTGTTGGTCTCATCTCCCCATTTGAAAGCAACATCCTTTTTCAGTAGGGTGCTTAATGGTTTTATCCTTTCATCAAAGTTAGGCATGAATCTGTGGATGAAGTTGATTTTCCAAGAAAGATTGTAGGCTTTCTTGTTAGCTGGAGGATGGACATCCTTTATTGATTGACTCTCTTCGATCAATGTTGACCTCTCCGGTGAGGTGCGCTTACACGCGGTTCCAACAAGCCTTTCACAATCCCAAAAACAAACTTCTTAGGATTTAGTGAGATACCATACTTTCTGCATCGTTCAAAAATAATCCCGAGGTGGGAGAGATGGTCTTTCCTATCCTTGGACACAATAGTAAGGTCATCCTGGTAAATCTCTATGATTTTGTATGAGGTCCCTTAAGGCAAAATCCATTGCTCTCTCAAAAGTGGCACCAACATTCATGAGACCAAATCCATTCTCAAGTACATAAAAGTTCACCAAGGTGTAGTGAATGCAGTCATGAGTTGATCCTCCCTTTTGAGAAAAAACTTGGTTGTATCCCGAGAACCCATCTAGCATAGACATCATCAACCTGCTCCTCGTGGACTCACACAAGCAAATGCTCCATATTTGGGAGGGGATAATAATCCTTTAATGACAATTGGTTGATTGGCAAATCGACACACAAAGCGATATCACCATTTTCTTCAACAACTAACAAGTTTGACATCCAAGAAGAATAACTAATAGGAGCTATGATACCAGCATCAACAATATTTTGGAGTTCCTTTTGTATATGATTTTCTTACAACTGAAGTTGATATGCCTTAGCTATCTAATGGCTTCTGGCCTCTTCTACTCAAGGTATAGCGTCGTAGATGACATCCTCTCAGAGGCCTCTTTAAATCATCATAGTTCCAAGCAAAGGTGTCTCAGAAATCCCTAATGAGCTCTAGTATTTACTTCCTCTCTTTCTCGGTAGTCACCTTCCCTATCTTGACCATTCTCAGGTCCATATCTGTACCGATATTGAATTCCAAGGCTTCCCCAGCTTGCTTATTAGTTCTTTCCCTTGAAAACATCATGTCCGTCAAAAAGGTTTTCTAGAGGAATACAAACCCTTTGGTAAGGTATTGTTTTATGTGCTGATGACTTCCAAGTCCATGGAGTCGGCCAGGAAAGCAACTTGCTAATCAGAAATTCTTTGAAGTTGGCTTTCCATGAACTGATACATTTGATCGCCATCCTCAACACCCGCCAATGTCTAAATTGTCAGGATGTGAAGGTCTAAAAGAACCTCCATTTTGCATAGGTCGTGAAGGGTCCTTCGCATGGTTGTAAAGTGGAAGTTGAGATAGCCAGAGCATCAACCACATGGTTTTCTTCTCGAGGAACAACTTCAATTGATATCTTCTTGAAAAACTTTGAAAGAGTCTGGACTCTGAGCTACATCTCGATACCTTTTCAACTTCTCATTCTTAGTGTGGCAAAATCTCATTAAAACTCTCATGGCTAACAATGAGGTCTGAGTTCCCTTTCACTTCCAAGATTGTAACACCTTTGTTGATTGCTAGATTAAGTCCTTAATCAAAGCTTCATATTCAGCCACATTGTTGGTGCAACATAATTCCAGTCTATATGAATGGTAGAAGACTTCACCGATGGAGTCAGTAAAACTACTCCAATACCAGATCCAAAGCTTGGAGTGTGTGAGCCATCTAATTCCAAGGTCCAGATTCTCCTCTGCTTCTTCAACGACGCCCATATCCAATTCTTCCTCAATGAACCAATCATTGAGACCACTATTGATGCATAAAGTTGGATCATCATTCACCCTTTACCTGGTCTCGACTGGTGATCCAACAAAAAGCTCAGCCGGTGAAAATCCTTCGTGACGGTAGGGATAGTGGCTCTGGAATGCTCCTTGTGAATGCTTCTGTTTAAGTGTTCAATGAGGTCATTGCTAAGGATAATCCCGAAATTATTTATATCATCTATGATGACCACATTTATCAAGAAAGGAGTAATCAAGTGATTCCAAATGCTACTGAGGTTAATGATTCCTTTGGCGAACTCATCTCCTGTAGTTTCCGTCTGCGAGATCTTCAGCCCAATTGATGCATAACTTCTTCTCACATTATATTGGTTTTGGCTCTTAGGTGTAGGACACGCTTGTAGAGAAAATCTTTGACTCTGAGGGAGACATAAAAAGGTGTGAACTCAAAAACTTTGGAAACAGGGTGTCCCACCTGATGAATAAAAAAGAGAGAAGTCTTCAAGAAAATTTGGCTCAACATTTTTGTGTGAAGCATCCCCAACTTCATCCTCCGGATGGACCCTTTTTAACGGAGGTTCTTGAAAAGAAACAACACTTCATGAGAAAGGCTCCATTTCATTTTAGTGGGAGCAAGTTCGACCTGGAGGATCCTTGAGGTTCGTGCTCAAGCACAGTTCATTACCCGGATTCCATAGTTCGCAATTTTGTGTTAGGTTTCTTTGCTGAATGTAATCATCAAAATCAAGATTTCTTTCAATTTGAAAGGCTAGGTCCTGCACTTCTTCTAAAGTTGTTGTTGGTGACCTATTCCAATGTTGAATTGTAAGGTTCCTTCCAAGGAAGACAAGAAGTGATCGATGACGGCTTGTTCTGAGCCCACCTTTGACAGGATCTTTTTGAGGAGAAGGTTGAACCTATCACTGGAATCTCTGATACTTTCATAGGGTCCCTTGCAAATGTTGAAGTATTGAGACAAGGAGTTTTGTGAATGTTCACTATCACACCACCTTATTTTAAGGGCTTTTTGTAGTTCTTCAGGGTTTTGTATGCTTCCTTTTTGGCAGGCATCAATCCAAACTTTGGCATCTCCTATAAGGGAACTTGCAAAGAGCCACATGAAGACATCAGGGTGATCTTGAACAGCCAAATGAAAGTCAACACTGCCGCAAAAATGGGTCCAATGTGAGTTTTGTGGGTGCCCTTTCCTGTAAAGAAAGGTAGCCAAGAGTTTGCTATCTGTGGGTAGGTCATGCAATCCACCTTGGATGTTGTTAAAGTCAAAACAATTGAAACTCTCTCGGTGGACCCATTTGTGAGGATTTGGATTGATTGAGGCATAAGGTTTGTTAGAGTGATGGTTCTCACAGTAGCAAGATTTGAATATTGTCGCCCGCTACAGGTCATCATTGGTGGATTCGCCGTGATAGTTTTCCTAAACTAATAAAGAATGTGGAATAAGTTTATGGAGCTGTAAGCTTGTAAGAGAAAAATCTTGAGGCAAAGCCATCAAAGGTTTGTCGTTGAGGAAGATTGATACAGTGTTCTGGCAACGACGTGCTTCAAAATGTTATCGCACGCTTGTAGTTTAGGTTGAAAGGCTAAAGGATAAAGGTCAAATCAAGGGGAACAGAACCTTCCCACCCAATTACACCATGATGGGGAGGTTCTTTCTATTTAGGAGGTTAGCCTGTGTGGGAGACATCCCCTGTAACTGGCTTGAAGAGGCTAAAGCATGAAGGTCGTACAATAGAATTCTCCTCACAAAGTTACCACCAAAAGGTATATCCGCTTCACCAATAATGAAGTATAGTCCCAACGAGAACACCGCCTGCGAATAAAGCAATAATAGAAAAATATAGATGCAGGCTATTATACAAAGGGTTAGCGCTTCATATGACCATCTGATATAGATTAATAAGCAATTGTAAATAGATATAGAATGAAGTCAACGCTGTGTCAATTAGCTATGAAAGATCATCATAAATTCATCAATATCTACCAAGATGACTGAGCTAACAATGTGTCCAATCAACCATTTACTCAATAAAAGCTTCAAATCATCATTTAATTGTTTGTAAAAGTCAAGAACTCTATTTGCCAATGTAAATAACCACAACTAACATGTCACTCTAGTTAGGGTTAGGTTATTAGTTAGGGTTTCGGGAATTTAAAGTTTAAAGTTAGTTTTGTACACTAAAGCTTCAACGCTGGAGATTAAACTGTCTTAGGGTATATGGAGTCAAAAATAAGGGCAATGGGTCTCGAGGGACAGATGTCCAGAGACTAGAAGGTAGGGCTATGGTGCTGTGGCCCCAGAATCAAACCCTAGGGGAAAGAGGCTCACCTCGTATTGCTTGCTAAGGCCTCGTTTTCCTCCTTCTAAATGACTTAAGTAAACGGCCAGCTTAATGCATAAATCTAAGGGAGAAAGTGTTGTAATGGCAGCGGCTTTCAAGCCCTAGAAGGTGAAACCCTAGGTGTAGGTAACCTACACCTAGGACGTCTCCTCCTTCTTAACATTTAAACTTCAACTAGTCAAGAAGGAAAGACAAGGGTAGCAACGCATCAGGGTTTCTCTCCTTCTTCTTCAATGGCTGAAAATTATTTCTCAACAAGGGATATGTAACAATGACCTACTTGTGTGCTTGTTACCTAGTGTTTTAAGTCGATGATTGTAATAAGTAAATGTAAGAAATTATACCTACAACCATTCATTTAAGAAGTTTTGGCATGAAAATTCACATACGAAGAAAAGCATTGCAAACCCTAGATGTAAACCTTCCTTGAGAGAAATGCCATAAATGCCAAAAATCCTCTAAGAGTTGTTTCACTTTACACAATCTCAAAATTACCCTAGTAGGGTGCAAAATCAGATCTAAGAGAGTGAGTTGTTATGTTCAAATGAGGGAAAAACATCCTCCTCAATATATATATATATCATCATCCAATGACCTTTAATTTAAAATTAGTCATTAAAACAAAATTCTATTGCTATCGACTAATAAAAATCATAATCGCTTTTTACATTAGTCACAAGTGTACATTACAATGGAGCAAAATATGGACGCCGCCCCTCCGAGGGAAATGTTGGCGCTTTGGGGCTAGTCCAAAGATCATAAATGACGTTAGCCCTTTTGAGGTTTCCAAGTCGCCACATCATGTTATTAATCAACCGCCATTGAGCCAAGATGACGCCCGTTCTGTGGTGACGCCCCGCCCATCAAGAGGAAAATATTCCATCTGAAGTGTGTCAACCTCTAGGTCAAGGCTCTCTACCCAAAGTGGACCGGGTGGAAAGTCCTCTTTCTTCTCAGGTGTGTCATATCATTGTTCCGTTCTCACTGATGGGATCCCAACAACCATCTCGAGGGCTCTTCAACCTCATGGAGGTTTGATCTAATCATATCCCCATGTGTACGGCCCACTCTGTAATTTGTCCATTTGCATGGTCTTGCACATCAAAAACTTCGCCATCTATGGGCTCATTAGTCCTCAAAATACACTAATGTCAATTATATTTTCATCATTAATTTTATCAAACGCATGTACATAAGACCCTAGCATATCATCTAATAGCTCTGAGACATTACTTGACCTACTATACAAAGTCAAGAAAACGACAAGGTGGACCTATTAGCCAGGATTCATAAGAAAAGGAAAGTTCCTAAAGGATATCATTCAAGCCATGTAATAAGAGGTGGTATGGTCTAAGGATGTCCGTATTGTGAAAGGAAACCGTAGGTATTATCCGGTGGGCGCCTTTAGGCAAGCAGCCATTGGCCATGGATGCAGTTCTTTCCAAGCCCTTTATTGCTTTTTGTTCTTTCTTTTTATTTATTACTTTTTCTTTCTTTTGCTTCAAGGTCCGACTAGAGGACACCGCTCATGCGGGTGACCGTGAGTCGATGTGCTACCCACGAAGCCATAGAAATGATAAGGCCGGTTCTGATAAGACCCCCTTTCCCTCACATGCAACCAAGGGTCACCGCTTTGGCGCAGACCGTGATAACGGTATATAATGTCATACCTGCTAGATACTCCATGGGATTACAATGGGCTCATGGTGGATGAGCCTCCCATCCTCTTGGCTATAGGTCTTGTTTTATTATTTTCTTTTGGGTCCTTTAGCTTCTTATCGAGAGGTTTTTTATTACCTTCTCTGGGATCCCTACAGGCATCTCTAGGTTTTATTTCTTATGGCTTTTATCTTTTACCAACCTGCTTCCTCCGGGCCTTTTAGCCCCTTCTTCCCACAGACAAAGTGTAACCCTCAAATAGGTCATCCTAATGCCCTAACTAGGGGAATGGGATGATGAATGGGAGACAAGATGAAAAATGATAATATGGTGGAGCGATCATTGCCCCTTTCAAATCCCTCCCCTTGGTGGCTAACTAAACCCATGTGGATATAGGGCTTGTATATCCTGCTAATCCCCCCAACTGGTCATGGTTAGTGTAAGATCCAAGGGCTTGTCGGAATGGGCGAGGAACCCTCGACTAAGGAACCTGATGCATACATCTGAAAGTTATAATGATCAAACATGACACATACCATGATACCTGGACCAATTACCTCATGGAGCAAGAGTCTTCTCCGATGCAAGTCCAAGCCAATGGTGATGGATGCTGCTGTTGCTGACAGGATAGGTTTTATGAAGAAGAAGAAAGATGGGCCCTCCAGGGCCATGCTCAGGTCAATCCTGCTCTCGATACTCCATGTCTAGGACCTGTGGGCCTCGAGACATGATCTCCTAGTTATCCCTAGGAATCGGGGATAACATGCTATAAAGAAAAACTCTGCAATGTATATGGTGATTGCCTAACTTGCTTACCTCGAAGAAGTCATTTAAGCATGCAAAGTCTCTTGTTTTGGGAATTGAAATCCATAAGCTCGCTTTTGTTATGGTTAACTATAAATTTGAAGCCACAACCTTAGTTTTACTTAGGGTGATTGTAAGTTTTTGGTTAATAAGAAAAGGCATAAAGAATGTCTAGTTTCTTTTGCATGTCCTCAATGAAGAAGAGGAAGTGAAGTGTGTAAAAATTGTAATTTGATCCTAGTTTCACCTAAAAATAGTCCACTAGCTCATTGATTTAAACATACTAGAAGAAGGGGGAGTTGATACTCTATTTCACTTTGACAATGTTGAAAATGATTTCAGTGATCCTTCCTATATGTAAAGACATGATGGCAACTCAAGTCTAAAATCTCTACTTTTTTGAGCTATCCAAATTGTTACCCTCTCTCTCACCTAGGGGTAACTAGAGGAGATCATGTCTCATGGCCCACAGTGAAGACATGATTCTGATGATGATGATCAACATTCTCCATAGCCAGTAGCCCCCTAGATGCCTCATTCCTCATCGACATAGCTCATCACACTTGATCAACATGGTTCATTGGAAGATGGTGGTCCAACACATTATGAGGTACATTAGTCCTTGTTTCATATCAAGTGATGCATTTGACATGTGAGTGAGGATCATGGATTGAAGTTGGATAATGAATCGTAAGCTCAAAAGTTATGCTATTTTCCTTGTTTCACCTTGTTGGCCATCTTTAGTATTCTAGTCTGGTGTTGTCACTCTTGGGGAAAAAAGGTACTACTGGGAGGCCTTGATAAAGGTATGTACCGTTTCCCCCCATACTTAATACTTTCCATCTTGGTACCTTCTGCGATGTAATAAGCTTCGGTATCGCTGTTACATGTACACCAAAAGGGCCTTGTTGCCGTCCTTATACACACTTGCAAACGTGAGCTAAGTCCTGCTCACTTAGTGTGTCCTTGGAGGCACAACGCATAAGTTCACAACTCACGCTGTCACTTTGACTTGAACCTCTTCCGTCTAGGCTTACTCCTAGGGAAGCTAAGGGGGTTAGACCCTAGTTACTAGATATGATTAACGTTATGTTCTAGGAGTTGGTTTTAATTAGTTACAAGGTTGGGGGGAAAAAACTAACCTATGATGCAAAGGCAACAATGCAAGATGCAAGATTTACTTATGTCAAGCAAGCCTTTTCCTAAGTCAACTAAGACTAGTGCCTAAGATTGGGCAAAGGGGTCAACTAGTGTTTGAGGGAGTTTGATTACAAAAGATTTACAAATAGAACAATGATTACAATTACTTCACAGCAATGTTAGATACCAATCCACAATTAGATACAAGATGAATAGATGATACAATAGATACAACAAGAATATCTAAGAACTACAAAATATAAAGATACAAAGAGGCAAGTTAACTATGTGTTTTAATGTACAGGAGATAAATGATTTCAAAGCATGGATATCATCAACACATTAAGCTAAGCATGCCCCAATAGCACTTACTCTATTAGACTGCTTATCATTGGCAACCACAACACTCAAGATCCAACAAGATGATGCCTCCAAATGGGATGCACTATCTCTTGAAGGATCACACCATAAAGAACACTTAACAAATAGTTTGAAAGGCTTGAAAGAACAAGTGCTCAACAATACTTAAAAGATTGACACTTAGATAATTAATCCACAAAGCAAAAGGAAATGTACTTGCATGTAAAATTAAAAGAGAGGTGTGCTTGCAAGTATTGTTCCAACAACCATAAGATGTACCAATGAAAGTAAGGTGTTCAAAAGCTTAGTAGATTAAAAGTTACTTAAAGATTGTTAAAGATTTTATTACCCTAACTAAGTGTCAAACCAAAATCCTCCTCCCCTAATTACCAAATGGCTACTGGATGCTCAAGAAGTGAGGCAACAAGGCCTACCCTAGCTTCACAGGTCAACCCTAAAGATCCAAGTACTCTCGGAAAAGACGCTGCACGCCGTGAGACCGTCCTCGGCCTAGCACCTTCCGTTGCCTTCTTCAAACCCTGTTTTAGATGGCGAAGATGGTGGATTTAGGTGTCCTATTAAGTCTATTAAGTTGAGATACCTATGGGCTAAGTATTTTGATGTGTTTAAGAGTGTTTAGGTGACTTTTACTTGCCTAAAAATAGTGAAAAAGTGCCAAAACCGAAACTTTAATCAACCCAAAAGCTGTGTTTTAAATCTTAAGAATGAAACATGTAAACACATATAGTATGTATAATGAATTGCTGAAAAGAACAAGTTATTCCTACACCATTTACTTAACCAAGAATGTTTGCAAGCTTGAAAGAAAAGAGTGTTTTTAAAGGACAAGAACAACTTGCCAATAAAAGAGAAGATTGCTTTAATTCATCATCACTTAACCATGTATGTTATTGCTTTAAGAAAATGTGCTAAGAAATGAAGCTTGAAAGATTTAAAGCATGTGAGTGAATTTATGCCTTCATGGGCTTAAGCTAAGACTAGTTATGTGAATGTGAGATCTAATTCTAGAAGATTTTAACCATGTGAGCATAAGCAAATCATAAACACATTACTAATCTAGGCATACGATATTGGGGATGTCTCACCCAAGGTGTAGGCAACCATTAAGAAAATAACTTGATATGAAAAGCAAGAAACAAAACCACTCACAATGGCACAAGGTGGAGGCAAGCCTACCTTTGTTGTGTCAAAGAGGGTTTGGAAGCAAGAGAACGACTTTAGAAATGCTAGAAAGAGAAGGAAAGGGTGAGTTTTTGTTACCTAATCAATGGAGAAGTTTTTGAGGTGTTGTATGACTGAAAGTGGGCAGCATAACCCTTATACCTGGTAAGAACATGCAAAAACCAGTAAGCTATTGCTTGCTGGAAATGCTACACAACACACCAAAAGTTAAGAAAAATTTATGTTTTTATGCATAATTTTTTCACATACAAGTATCCCAATAAAAGTAGATTTAATGTGACCTATCTATGATTGTTAGCAAACTGAAATATGGAAAGAATGAGCAAAGAAATCAGATCTGAAAAAACAATGGAGTTTTAGGTAGGTTTTAAGAGTAGACTCTTCCTTGAGGCTAGCCCATAAAACCCTAGAGGTAAACCTGGAAAAGTTGTGAGAGAATCTACAAAAATAGATAGAATGTGAGTAGATCTAGATGGTAAAACAAAATACTTTGAAATACTCAAATAAACACTTCACTAGATCAATGATAATACTACCCAAAATCTATCCAAACAAAATACTTTGCTTGGAGCTTCTACTCTAGATCTATAAACTTGAAGCAAGAATGAGAGAGAAAAATAGAATAAGATCACCTCAATAGTAGCAAGAAGYAACAAGAATACTCTTTGTTTCTTCAACTCCTCCAAAGCCTTTCTATTACTCAAGCGGAGAGTCTTGTGGCAACATGTTGCTCCAACACTCTCAAGAGCAAAATAGAAGGAAGAACAATGAACAAGAGAGAGAGAGAGATGAAGGGCAAATCCAGTAGCATAACAATAGCTCAAGATATGGTATCAAATGAGTGAGGGAGGGGTTCTATTTATACTTGGGAAGGCAAAGCTACCCCTCTTTGATGAGTTACAAGTGTCACACATCAATGAAAAGTCACTTTTAGGGTTTTGGTAAGTTAGGGTTTTGGCATGGATGGATGAAGTGGAAATGAGTTGGAGTGAGTTGGAAAGACTTTGACAAGTTAAATGATGAGTTGTAGGGTTTAGGGAAGCACACCAAGGGATATAGTAAATCTTCCATTAATTTTTTTATTATTTTTTCACTTTTTGAAAACTTTCTAGAAGGGAGACACACCACTCTAGGAAAAGTGACGTTTTTGCTTAATGGCTAGGTGAGGGGGTGATGTGAGGGTTGGAAAAGGTTAGGAAAAATATCTCTCACCTTTTCCATCATTACTTTCATCCATTTGCTTATAAATTACAAAAATGACATTTTACTTATGTCATGACTTAGCAATTAAAATTGCTGTTTTGACTGACTGAGACTCTTGGTGGACCAACACCTAGCAAAAGTTGCCTGACTGAGCTGAAACTTGGTTCAAGGGTGTAGGGGGTCTTATTCCATTTCTTTTGAGCACAAATACCCCTAGCAAAAGCCGAAAGACCTAGTTTTTACTATATTTGCTAAAAAACAATTAATTAATTAAATAATTAAACTTCCAACCTTAGGAAAATTTAATTAATTTAATTAATTAAAAAAGCCTATCTAGACTCGACAGAATTCCGCAAAAGTTTCTAAGATATCATACATGGTCATTTACATCATTCCTAAACAATAGCTACTAGAAGATAACCCCATTAGAACGCCTTTCACCACTTTGGAGGAATTATTGAATGTGGGAGGGAAAAACTCAAGGGAAATTAATAAGGCTGAAAAGCCCAATTAATAACCTGAGGATTAAAAACCCTCGATGAAAGGAACTCCCCTAATGAAGAAATCCCAAGGTAACTGATCTAACTATGATCCATGTAGACCTATTACATTATTAATCCACGCAGGGGTGTGGAAATTCCGTTTACAAAAATTTGTGCTGGAGGCATAAACAACCCAGTAGAACCCAACTGTCTTCGACATATTAACATCTAATGATGCATATCTTCATGGCACATGGAGTTGACCCCCTAGTTGAATAGGCGGTCAACAGGCCTGTGGTTCATCCTCCTATGAGAAGAAGGGCTAGAATGTCGAGGTTGATGCAACTGCTATAAAAATAAAGAAAGAATGTTATAAAAGAAAGAAATAAATGTGGGTAATGAATGGCCAACTTTAAAAGCCATAGCCCAGCTTGAGCTCTACCCCCTCGCTATGAGGCGATCACCCCTAGTTCTAATGCACTGTATGCATATCAAAATGAAAGGACTTAATCCCAACAAGAAAGAATAAAGTGCTTGAAACTTGAAAAGGGGACTTGCAATGCATAAAATGAATATCAAAAGGCAAGAAAGGGGTTTGGAATACACACACTGAGGAAATGATCTCAAGCAACAAGCGCTCCCTCTACAAAGGCGCTCATGGAAATGGACCAAGCACGATACCTTGCATGTTAATGACTCCATCAGCATGAAGTCAACCCAATACATTTTCATTCACCATACTTACACTTAGATAGGTTTCTTGGGAAACATCCCTCTACCTAGGTATTGGCACACCTAATAGGGTCTTTTGATGGTCCTCCCATACCTAAACTTGTCAAATTGTATAAAGTCTCGAGCTAATGTGAAGTTTGAAGGGGATATCTAATGTGAATTGTTCATGTGGCTTGTGTATTAAGTGATGGCTTACTTTGTATAGTCCTAAGGACTATTGCACCTTGTGATTGTTGGTCTTACTTGATTCTATAGCTTTGACTGACTTGGTTGACCTTGATGTACTTTGACATGGCTTTGGAAGACGATTTCATGCTTGTGCCTAGGACGTTATGCACCTTTCAGAGGACTTTGCGCAACTGAGACAGAGCGTTCAGTCCTTGGATGACTTGACATAACCCAAGGCACCTTTTCACACATCCTAGGTCTTGGATGCTAAGCATATGGGCTTTGATAGTGCAAATATAGTTTGATGGTCACTCAAAGGGTAGGAATCCCCTCACCTTGGGTAGGACACCCCAGAGCATATTAGGGTTTGTCTTGATGACATTGCACTTGGAGACGTTGACACACCTCTTTGGAGAGGTTATGGAACCTTCTTCACCCATGGCGTCACACCCTAGCCCCTCGACGTTCCACACGTGAGAGATGACGTCATGCTTTGATGAGGTTTGAGTCGACCTAGCATGGAGAGATGCTTCTTGTTGATGACTTGGTGCTTGATGGTGATGAGACATGACCTTTGATGTTGCTTGCACACTTTCATGGAGAGATGTGGCCTTTGGAGGCACCTTTTCACATTTAGAGGATGATGTCATAGCCTTTGGAGGCTTCTACATCACATGTGTCACCTTTTGATGAGACGTCTTGCTATATTTTTATTGTATCTTTGCATTAGAGGCTATTTGAGGGGTCGACTTAGACCTATCTCACTTGTATCATGGATTTATTATGATTTTAGGGCTAATTGTGGACCAAAGCATTAGGCTTGCCTCATATAAAGAGGCTAGCGCTTCATTTGTTCAAACTCAACTCACCACTTGTGAGAAACACTTCTATTTGCTCTCTTCTCTTCTTTTTCACTATGGAGTAGTTTTGCGTAACTCACAAAGGATGATCTTGTGGATGCTTTCTCTTGTTTTGGTGGATGATCTTTGAGCTAGGGTTTCCTCATGCATAGCGACTTGGCTTATTAAGTGCTCTTCTTCAAGTTTAAATGCTTTTTCCTGGTATATTATGGTGGATGCTCTATTAGATGGTTAATTGTTGCATGTTACCTTGTATGCTAGGTTCAATTTTGCTAGAAACCTTAGGAGGGATTAAGATTGGTTATCCCCCCCGCCCCAATTTTCATTCATCTTAATTTGTTGAAGTATTTAAGACCTAGTCTAGGGGTTAAGATTGTTTATCCCCCTAGGGTTTGTCTTTGCTAGTTCAAGACCTAGGGTTTATGAGTGTATAAGCCTTAGGGTTTGACCTAGTGCACTTAGATTTTCAAGCTAGACGCTATAGAAGAAGAAAACGACATTGGGGTTTATGAGGGTATGGATTAGTTTCTTTGAGGTTTGATCCTAGGCCTATGAGGGTATGGATTAGTTTCTTTGAGGTTTGATCCTAGGCCTATGAGGGTATAGTACCAGGGCTTGAAATATCTTGGTCTTCTTGGCTATCTAACTTCTAATTTAAGGTGTTGCTTGACTCCATTTTCCCAAAGAAGGAAAACAACACTTGTCTTTTGCTTACAAGTGATACAAAACCTTAATAAATTCTCTCTCTTTCTCTCTCAAAAGCAACTTGTAGGTTAGATACTTTATTGCATTTTCATGCTCATACCAACCCAACGATTTGCATGTTAAGCTGTTTTCTTGCTGCTGTTATAAAAGTTTGCCACAGCCATTAGGGCTTAAGCATATTGATGATAATTAACATAATTCAGTGCTGCTAACCTCATGCAATCATTGGTGGATGGTTTGCAAGTGTTCTCATCATTATTAGATAGCTTTTCATCCATTTTATTGCTGATTTAGAGATGATATACTACTGCTTTGTAAACTGTTATATTGCTGAAGCACATTGTCTTTACTGCAATTTTTATTACAGCAGCGTTTCCTCTTTGCTAGCTAGTGTTTCAGGGCTTATTTCTCCTCTCCTAGACTTTGTATTTATCATTGAATGCATTGTAATACATCATACACAAAACCAATGTGTACAGGCAGGCCTCCCTCTTTCGCAGGTTAATCATTGCTATGACCTACTTAGTGAGAACCTATCCCCATACTTACTACCCGGGCATGCTATTGGTTTTCAATTGAGAGCCTTCGAACAATGGAATAAATGTTCCTCGCATGTTAGTTATCCAGAAACACCAGAAATGCCCATCGGTTGGTGACTCGCTGGGCTTGGGGGATGGTACGAGCTAACTAGAGGGTAGGTGGTACGCCCTCGGTATGCTTGGCTAGTAGGTGGGGTGACTATGCCTAGTATGCCTGGTTGGTAGGTGGCCCAGAGTAAGGTAGGCATGCATGATTATATATATCTTTATCCCTCGCATTCGGCTACAAGTTTGTAGTTGGGAAACACGATCAATTACCTTGTCTAAACTCATTCTACCCTTCCCTATTCATAGACCTGTTATCGCACAGTTTGTA
>SNQJ01S0179049.1:0-19587 GCA_010110895.2 Picea sitchensis | reverse complement strand
TGTAGCAGAGCAGAATTCAATTTCAAAATAATGTAAACGTTTCTAAACATTATTTCAAATATATGATAAAATCTTCGAGATTTGTTCATCTGTTATGAAATAAATGCGAAAGATATTCCCGATAATATGTATTTAATGTTCGTACCTGAGATTTTCCAATATTTTCAAATATAATAAAAACCTGTCGTATACAGATCATTTATTAAAAGTTTGAAACTTTAAATCTCGTTTCTGAGAATGATTTATTATCATTAATCTTAACTTAAGTTCGAAAATGCTTTCATCGGGGTTTCGGAACTTTCGATGTCAAGAAAATAAATCATCGCAAAATTCCGATTGCCGAAATCGCGATCTATTATTTAAGTCAAACATTTTATTATCTTAATTAATCCATATTACCTTTTTGGGGTTTCATTAATTAAGAGCTCGAAAATCGGGAAATTGGGGATCGGGAAATCGGGATATTTGATGATATGAAAATTTATGTTCGCAGAATCGCGAATTGCGATTTCCCGATATGATTAGTTGCTCTTAATCGTGTTTAACAGTAATTAGTTTAGCTTTAAAATTCTTTTATGAATTAAATGAAATCGGGGATCGGGAAATCGGGATATGCGATGATATGAAAATTTATGTTCGCAGAATCGCGAATTGCGATTTCCCGATATGATTAGTTTAAAGTTGAAACTTTTTTTTTTTTTTAAATGAGATTTAAGTAAAGGATGAATTAATCAAGGATTAACGTATCGGGAAATCGGGGATTAGGGTTTCGTTATTTGACTTGAATTGAAATTTGTTATTTCAAAACTGCGAATCCCGATATTCCGATATGAATTTAACCTTCTTTAAGTTTTATCATTATGGTTCATTTAGAATATTATTCGAAAAAGTATTTGGAACTTACGTTAGTTTAAATTTTAAGCATTCTTTTTCTAAAAATGAATCACAAGGGCAATTCGAATTCATCGGAGATGAAAGGATTTGTTTTATAAAGAAATGAAAAGACTCCAGGATACCAAAAATTTTGTTCTTAAGGTAAACAAAATTAAATTCTGTTTCAACACCCCACACAAAGTGCGGTATGTCTAAGAGGTTCATGATACCTATGTTGTATAGGCCTATGATCCACTGTGAAGGCTCCAATAGTGGCATGCCTGATGGGCCCTCTCCCTTTCTCTCTAGGTAGCTCTGGGCTACCAAATATGGGAACTTTTTGGCATCTGAGACATCGTTGTCAGAGTATTTAAGACCATCGAATCCTCTTACTATGTTATCCCCAGTTTTTACTTCATTAGGAATTTTCGTCATTACTATAATTACCTCTTTCAGAGTACGTTGCATGCCCTACATACTGGTTTCTACTCTTAGCTTATTTTTCCCTTGTGGGGATGGTACTCCCCTCTCTTGCTCTGGTTCCTACTCTAATTCGGGATCCAGACCCTACTACATGGATTCCATGGCTAGTTTTGCTTCCCATGGCCCTTTTACCCTGGATGCATCAAATTCCATCCTCTCAGCATCCTCTAACAGCTTCTTGGGCTCCTGTGTGGAGTCTTTCTCCTCCTCCACAAGTAATGGGGTTTGCTCGTATTCCAGTGTGTGGATTTCATCCACATCCACCACAGTCGACATGTCATTTGTTCCACCTTGTGGTCCTCGTGTAATACTCCAGGTGCTTCATCTAGTTTTTCTTGGTGCCCCAACCCACAGTGGTGACATGGTGTTTAAATTCAAATTACAAGCTCTGAATTTGTCAGGTGGTAGTGCATTTCCACACTCTGTCGTTCTTCCTCTCAACTTGACATTTTTCTCCTTAGACAAAATAAAAGTGGGTTGGTTTTACCCCCTCTTTCTGAATTTATAGTGCCTTGGGTAAATGGTAGTTGTGTCGCACTAATACTTGTCGCTTTTCCCCCTTTTTGTTATGTTTCCTGTGCATGTTACATTTTTACCTATTAACCATTCTTCTGCGCGTCGTGTTTTTCGAACCCTGGTTTTCTTGCAGTGTGTCATTTCGTCTGCCTAGTTTTATTCTTTCAAGGCTCTCCATGAGCGCTGGATTATTCTTATTTTTATCCTTTTTTCCTTTTATGCCCCCCCCCCTCATTATTTTTTTTTATAACTATTTATTGTGCGGTAACTTCCTAAGTAATTGGAGGTTAAATTTCCCTATACAGCTTCAATCGAATCCAATTGATCATTCCTTTGAGTTATGTACCTCCTAAGTCTTTAAATTGTGCACCTCCCCCATTTGTGACAGTCTTCAGTTTGTATGGTCCCAACCAATGCATTATGAATTTTCCAGGGTGCTGAAGAAATTTACTATCATATACCAAGACTAGGTCTCCTTCCGTGAAACTCTTCCTTTTTATATGTGTGTCATGCCAAGATTTGTCCTTTTATTTATGTACTTCTTGTTGAAATCATTCTACAATCCTATCTTCTTCCATCACCATCAGTTGAATCATCCTTTCTTGTACTGCACCTCATTCTGTCATGTTAGTGATTGATACTACGCATGTACCACACCTCTTTCTTGTACCACACCTCATTCTTGTACCACACCTCATTCTGTCATGTTAGTGATTGGTGTCTACCCTGTCAAATTTTTTCATGTAGTCCTTTATGGCCATAATACTACTGGTATATTCAAATCTCAATCGTCCTTGTTGACATTGTAGATCTTTGTTAGTGCATTATCTAGGATCTTATTAAAGTCTTGCATTGTTCCATTTTCTCAAGGCTCATATGTTGTACTCTTCTTATGACAGACTTAAAACTCCTTGATCATAGCCTTGATAGTATGTCTAATGAAGTGAGTGCCTTGTTCACTCATCAAAATCCTTGGGACTCCAAATCTAGTGATCACTTTCTCAAATATGAAGTGTGTTGTTGTCTCTGCACTGCAATATTTTACTAATGTTGCTTCTTCCCATATCGTCAAATACTATGTCTCATTAATGATATACCTTGCTCCTGACCTCTTTGTTGGTGGATTAATTGGTCCTATAAAATCTATTTCCCATTTGTAGAATAATTGTAAGGTTACTTATTGTCTCAGGGGCATCTCGTCCCATCTATTAGGTTTTCCAACCCTTTGACATACATCACATTTTTGGCAGTAATCCTTTGCATCTTTGTGAATGGTCGGTCACCATAGTCCAGCGTGTAATACGTTTTTCATGCTATATTTTCCTACATAATTTCCTCCAGCGATTCCCTCATGGGCCTCTGCTAAAATACTATGCAACTTTGAGACATGGTTTATCGATGATGTAGTATACTTGTCTTGGTATATTATTAGAAGCACATATTGACCTTGGTGATGATTATGAGTTGTTGTGTTATGCTTAGTTGATGCACATATTTGTGATATTATGCATATGGTTGAGAGTTGTATTCGTGATTGATCTTGGTGAGTAGATCTGATTTGGTTGATAATATTGATGAGACAGGTTGTTGTGATAGGTTATTTGGACAGGTTATTGTGACATGTTATTTATACAGGTTTGGTGCATGGTTGATGCACTTGTTTATGGTACAAGTTGAGATATAGGTTGATGTATGGTACATGTTGGCATGGGTTATTGGTACAAGTTGTTATAGGATGTTTGGTACAAGTTGATTGGTATATTTTTACAATAGTGTATCTCACAGTGATAGTGTGATAGTGGTTCCATCATTCTACTTCTACGTTTGGGTGGTTGGTTGGGGCAAGGAAAGGTGGTTGTAGCCACCTTCTAGTTGTAGCTGAAGAATGTAGGGGGTTGTAGCCTTCTTCTGGTTGTATCCAAGGAATTTGGGAGTTGGAGCTTCCCTCAGGTGGTAGCCTAGGAAACTAGGGGGTTGCAGCCTCCTTCTGGTTGTAACCAAAGAATTGGGGAGTTAGAGATTCCTTCAGGTTGTAGCCTGAGAAACTAGGGTGTTGGATCCTCCTTCCAATTGTAGCTGGAAAAAAAGGAAGTTGGTGCTTCCAATGAATGTAATTCTTAAAGACATATAATAAAAAGCATTATGTGGTTTTCTCCCGCTTTGGGTTTCCATGCAAAAACATTGGTGTATTGTGCATGTGTATGATATCTCATTTTTTCATTGTTTATTTACTCTGCAACTATTGGATGATAACGATACATTGATATAACACTTGCATATTGTGGTTAAAATGGATTGAATTTCTCTATTACAGATTCACCCCCCCTTCTCAATAATCCAACAATTGGTATTAGAGAAGGTTCCTTCAGGAAATGGTTTAACCATTGGAAGGAGATTAGGGATTATTCTGAGAATGGAGTACCACTGTTCAATGGTCATAATGGTTTAAAGTATGACATGTGGAGTAGAAGGAAAAATTGTTTTTTACAGGCACAAGGACATTATGTTTGGGTATAAGTCGTTACAAGATATGATAGTTCAAAAAGGGCAAAGACTACAACCAAGAAGGAATTGAAGAAGAATAACAAAATAGCAATGGATTTCATTTGGGAAGGATTACCTAATCTAGTAAGAGAAAAGGTTGGTAAATGTTCATCAGCCAAAGAAATTTGGGATAAGTTACATGATATATATTCTTCACCCATCATAGATTCAGAAAATTCCAAAGAAGATGCATATACAGATCAAGAAGAATTATGTTCACCATGTCAAACAGATTCAAAAGATGATGAGTTCATAATCATCATGTTAAGAACCAAATATCAATATAGCATAGAAAAACCTCAAAATAAGTACTCAACACCTTGAAAAAGAGATAATTTTAGATAATAAGTCTCTTCGAGGGGGAAACCTCCCTTTACCCCACAGAAATGTTCAAGTACAAGATGATTCCAAATGAAAATGTCTCCTTGGTATATATAGGAGACTAGGAGGTATAATTACAACTAATGGACTAAAGACGACATAAATAAAATAACATTACTAATGTAATATGCCCTAATTAAGGGATAATGAGACAATATTTAGGGCTTAACATGCCCCTCCGCTTGAGAAAAGTATTGTCCACAATGCTTGAGTAAATTTGGATGCTTCTATATAAAAGACTCATCTTCCTAAGTGGAATCTTCAGCCAGTAGTTTCCTCCATTTAATGAGATACTCTGAAATGGATCTATTCCTCAACTGGCGAATTCTTGTGTTAATGATGGCTTTAGGTTCCAATATGATTTTTCCTTCCTTGTCAAGTTCTGGAAATATAGTTTGAAATAAGATCTTGTCACCTATAACCTTCTTTAAGCATGAAACATGGAAAAATGGGTGTACTTGTGAATATGCAGGAAACTTCAATTTGTATGCCATAGTACCAATCTTTTGCAACACCTTATAAGGGACATAGTACTTTGGTGATAATTTACTATCCTTCTTGGCTTGGTTGAGGGACATTTGTTTGTATGGTTGTATTCTTTAAAACACCCAATACCCTACTTCAAAACTTCTTTCACTACGATGTTGATCTACTTGTTGTTTCATGCGATTATGTGCCATGGTCAGGTTGTCTTTTAAGATTTGGAGAACTTGTTGTTGATGCTCGATGTGATCTTCCACTACTTGAACCTTAGATTTTTCTTTTAGAGAAGAAGTGATGGAAGGAGTGTGGTATCCATAGAGTGCCATAAATGGTGTCATTTTAGTTGTAGTATGAAAGGAAGTGTTATACCACCATTCCGTGAAGGGTAACCATTTGAACCATTGTTCTTGTTTATCAGAGATAAAGAAACGAAGGTGTCCTTCCAGACATTTTTTCACTATCTCCATTTTCCCATCAGATTGAGGATGATAGGATGAACTATGACGCAATTGAGTACCCAAACAAGAAAATAATTCTTTCCAAACATTTCCAGTGAAGATGGGATCTCTGTCACTTACAATAATCTTTGGGTTGCCATGTAACTTTTGAACTTTCTCCATGAATACGGTAACAACTGTACTGGATTTGAAGGGATGAGAGAGTGCACAAAAGTGTGCATACTTGGCCAATCTATCAACAATCACCATGATGACACTCTTTCCTTCAGAATTTAGTATCCCTATGATGAAATCCATGGAAACCTCCTCACAACGTTGACTTGGGCTGGCTAATGGTTGTAAAATACCTGGGGTCTTGATTGTTTCCACCTTATTTTGTTGGCAAAACAAACATTCTTCCACAAACCTTTGAACATCAGTTTTAAGGCCATCCCAAAAAAAATCCTTCTTAATCCTATGGTAGGTTTTCAAAAATCCCGAGTGCCCTTCTACTGGAGAGGTGTGCAATTCCAATAGTACCTTTTTGTTTGATTTGGAAGTTCTTACATAAATATAAGCGATCTTGGTACCATAGTGAATCATTTTTCCATGTAAATGTATCTGATGCACTGGAATCCTGTTGCAACCTTTGAATGAGATTCCACACTTTTTCGTCATTCTTCCATTCATCCCTTGCTTCTATTATCCAATCAGGTTGGCTGATCAAGATAAAATAGAGAAAGGAATCAACATCTTCATCCTTTCTCAAGAGTGCATCTGCCACAACGTTTTTCTTCCCTTTTTTATAGATGATTTCAAAATCATAATCCAATATCTTGGTTACCCATTTTTATTGTTCTTCTAAAGATAGTCTTTGTTCCAAGAAGTATTTAAGACTATCATGATGTGTTTTGACCTTGAAGTGCCTACCTATTAGGTAAGGACACCATTTCTTCAATGCATGTAGTATTGCCATCATTTCCTTCTCATAAATGGGTTTGTGTAAGTCCTTTCCCTTGAGTGGTCGACTTTTAAAATCTAGGGGCCTTCCTTATTGCATTAGGACAACATCAATTCCATTTCCCAATGCTTCACATTCCACAATAAAGGTTTTTGTGAAGTTTGGAGTGGTCAAGACAGGATATTTGCACATCACCTCTTTAAGTTGTTCAAAATATTTAGTTGCCTCTAGATTCCATGAAAATTCATCCTTCTTAGTTAGTGTTGTTAAAGGTGCTACTATTCTTCCATAGTGTTGAGCAAACTTGTGGTAGTAACCTGTCAAGCCCAAAAATCCTCTAAGATTCTTCAATGTTTTGGGAGTCAACCATTCCATCATGGCCTTAATATTGTTAGGGTCTACCTTGACACCTTCATGAGATACAATATGACCCAAATACTCTACCTCCTTCACTCGAAAGAAAAATTTGGATGGTTTGACATATAGTTGTTGCTCCTTTAGTAGTTGTAGCACCTTGTCAGCATGTCTCATATGATCCTCCCAAACTTTCTATAGTTTAGTATATCATCAAAAAATACTAACACAAATTTTCGAAGGAAGGTCTTGAAAATGGAGTTCATCAACCCTTGGAATGCGAAATGTGCATTTGTAAGGCCAAAAGGCATGAACATAAGTTCATAATGGCCTTCATGAGTTCCAAATGTTGTTTTTGGGATATCTTCTTCCTTCATTCTAATTTGATGATACCCTGAACGAAGATCCAACTTTTTGAAATAGATTTCTCCATGTAGTTCATCTAACAATTCATCGATGACGGGAATGGGAAACTTATCTTTAATAATGATCTTGTTGAGATCTATATAATCTAGACACATATGCCATGAGCCATATTTCTTGAATACCATTACCACTGGTGCAGAGTAAGAACTTTGGCTAGGTCTAATAATGCCAACCTCTAACATTTCTTGAACCATTCACTCAATTTCACTCTTCTGGGCATAAGGGTATCTGTATGGCCTGATGTTAGGAGGAGAACTCCCAAGAATTTGGTGAATATAATGATCATGATTTCAAGTGGGTGGAAGACCTTTGGGAATATCTTCAAATACTTTGGAATGATTATCAATGATACCTTGGAGATATTGAGGAATAGATGGCTTAGATGTTTGAAAATCTAGTGAGCATAGTTGTGCAATAATGCCTTGATGCCCCTTTTTCAATAATGTTGCCATGCCATTAGAGATTATCACCTTACTGGGTTTCCTCGTGATACCTCTTAACTCAATTTCTTTTCCTTCCAATGAAAATTTCATGATAAGTTATTGAAAATTAAAATCCACTGTTCCTAATGATTGTAACCATTGAATTCCTGTTACAACATCAACACCACCCATGGTTATAGCAATCATTTGACTATTCATTACATATTCCCCTATAGTAAGATTGATCTTATTGCATTTTCTTGAGCAATTGATAGTTCTTCTGTCCAGGGAAGATTTTAGGGAAGGAAATTTATTTTAAAATGTAGAAACCTTGGCGAATCTTACTAATCCTTCATATGTCAACTATAAATGTTTGGTGATATTTTTGTAAAAATATTCAAATTTCTAAGTATTTTATATAGTTTTTATAATTTTTTGGCTATTTTTGAGGTAAAATAATTTTATCCTATAGAATTTGGGTGAATCATTTTTAAAATAGTGAATATCGTTTTTGGAAAAACCATGGAAAATTATCCCATGAGCGAAATGTATCCCCTAAAATCATCCCTGCTTCCATCTACAATCATTACTTGAAACTTTGGCATTGGATATACAAAGAAATTGAGAGCTTTGAATAATTTATAGTGAATGAAAGTATGAGTACTGCCATAATCAATTAGGACTATTACCTTTTTCTTTTTGATATATCCTTCGATATTCAGGGTTTGAGGAGTGCTAATTATAGCCAATGCATTACACAATATCATGGGAGTCAACTCTTTAGACAAAATTGCTTCTACGTTTTCATCTTGAGATGATTCTTGTTCTTGTTCTTCTTCCTCTTCACAATCTATGTAAAATAATTTCTTCTCGCCACAGTTATGCCCCTTACTGTACTTGTTGTCACAATTAAAGCATAAACCTTTTTCTTTTCTTTCCTCCAATTTTTGAGGTGTCAACCTTGTAGGTTGAGGTGTTTTAGAAGAAGGAGCATTATTTTCTCTATAGATGTTAGGATTGGTCCTTCTAGTAACCATAGCCATATTTTTACTTTCAACATTTCTGGCCACCCTAAATGCATTCTCCAATGATTTGGGTTCCCAAAGGCGAACCTCATGTTCAATGTTATGCCTTAACGTTCCTATGAATACATCAATCAAGTGATCATCTGGAATATCTGTTACCTTTATATTTAATCTTTGGAAGTTCTCAATGTGATGCATGCTTGAACCCTTTTGCTTGAAGATTTATGGATTGGATAAAGAGGTATTTAACCCTTGTTTCCTCATGAGGTGATACTGTAGAACAACTTCCATGAAAATTACATTAGTGATGAGTGATTTCTTGAGAACAAAGCCTTAGATCTGATACAAATTGATTGGGTTCTAAATATAAAACTAGTCGGTACACTTTTATTGTTATGTGTACGTGCGATCAATAATTGCTCCATCCCGGAAGTATCCATGTGATTGGGTCCTTTCCTCAAAGCTTCCTCATCTCGATCTTAGGAACATGGTTGGTATTCAACACAAAGTTGGAGTTTCTCCATTATTGATTCTGCCTTCCTTATGTAGGTCATCATGAATTTCATGGGATACATTTTTCACTTTCAAGTGTCCTCTATATTAGGAAATTTTCAGTAGCACCACTTGATCTCCTTTTAAAGCATCCATCTTAGTATTTATTGCCCCAAACTTAGATTTTGTTGATTCCATCATCTCTTATAGTTCATCTTTTTACTATCTTCTTTTGTAAATCATTTATGTCCCTAGCATTTCTTCACCTTCATCAGAGTCCATGTAGGATTGTTGAGGCTTATTTGGTGTAGAATTTCCCTTTTTTGTGGCATGTTGGCTAAGTATCATTTTTAAACCTTGATTTTGAGGTGGTTCTACACGGGAACCGATCTTAGTTTATTGTATCTCGCAAAATTTTTGGCCCTTCAAGTATAGAACTTATTTGTTGTAGGTCTCTAATATTTCTTCTTTTTCAATGTCATAGGTATAATAACAATTGGATGTGCTAAGTGGAATTTATGGTAACTTCCCCACAACTTCTTTATTTTTGGCCTTTTAAAGAGATCTCACTTGTATAGCATGCCCCACACACAAGATAATTGATATCAAATTATGAAACTTATTACTTTTGAACTACTACGAGGTTATACATTATCCAATGAAACTAGTTCCACATAATTTGGATACTCTAGAAGAAGTTATGATTGTTTTACTTGACACCTTGAGACTAGTCAATAGGGTAGTCCAGGATACCCTATCTTCCATAGGGTGTATATAAATTTAAGATGACAAATATTATTAAATTGCTACCACGGATACCTTACTAATTTACGTGAATATCCTCTGGAGTTCAAGGTCTGAAACATTCTGAGAAAAATGTTATAAGCGAGAATTACTTGATGACTCAATTGAGGGATGATTCCATAATCTATATTCTGAAGGTTGTATCTTAAGTGATATGTCCTCGGGGAGATGAATTTTTTAATCCAATGTACCTTGATCCGTGTAATAAATATCCTCAAATATTTTCCTTGAATCATTGTAGAAAACTAGTTATAGCAAAATGTCAAGGTGTCTAAGATGTAGTAGCTAAACCCGAGACCTTGAGCTCTAATATACCATATGTTAAGAACCAAATATCAATATAGCATAGAAAACCTCATAATAAGTAATCAACACCTTGAAAGAGATAATTTCAGATAATAATCCTCTTAGAACATCTTTACCCACATAAATGTTCAAGTACAAGATGATTCCAAATGAAAATGTCTCCTTAATTTATAGATAGCTAGGAGGTATAATTACAGCGCTAATGGACTAAAGGCGACATAAATAAAATAAGTTACTAATGTAATATGCCCAAATTAAGGAGACGTACGAGGCCAATATTTAGGGCTTAACACGCAAAGGTATGTTGTTTTCTTTAATTGTGAAAATGTGGACATGTTGAAATATAATGCCATGAAGGAAAATGAGACCCGAGAAAAAAGAATTGAAAAGGAAGATAATTATGAAGAAGAAATTGATTAGTGCTTTAGATGAACAAAGAGAGAAAGCAAGTCACTCAAGAAAAATTGATGAAACAAAGGGAAAGTGTTCACATTTTTGAAGAATCCCAACATGTCATTAAGAGTTTAAGATATCAGCTAGAAGAAGCTAGAAGATCAAATAAAATCTTGAATATCAAAGAAGTATTTGGAAATAACATAGAACAAAAGGAAGAAGTAGAAATGAGAGAGAATGTATTGATGATAGATCATGTTAAGGAAAGAAATAGCGATATAAACCATCTTGAAACAAATCTTGGTCAAGAAGAGAAGGACTTGACGAAGAAATAATCACATTAAAATTCATCTTGAAGAAGAGAAAAAGGAAGAAGTCACAAAGTCTCGGATAATGAAGAAGAAGAGGTTGAGAAGCTTGAAGGAAAGAAGTTGTCACATTGAAGTAAAATTGTCAAGATCGAAAGCAAGAATGATGTGGGAACATCATCAACAAATAAAAAACAACATGCAAAGCATAGGACAACTGGATATGCACCAGCAAGCATTTTAAAGACATTTTGAATTTCAAGAGGAACATTAATAATATTTGAAAAAACATATTTTTTTCTTTATTTTTTTTTTTTTTTTTTTTTTTTTTTTTTTTTTTTTTTTTTTTTTTGGAGGCATTTATTGTATTAAATGTAAAGTAATTGTAGGCTTTAATTTCGATAAGATAGTTTGAGTTGTAGGAGGGAAAACTCTAAGCTCCCTTGCATGTATTGTATTATCATTATTCTCATTGTAATAATCAGAGTTGTAGAGAAGGGAATAGAGGAGAAGCAGTAGAAGATATAGTAGAAGATTGTATAAGCGGATAGTTGTTGCTATAGAAACCATGTGTACAAAAGCATTTGAATTAATATATGAAGACTTTGATTCAGTTTCATGAATGTGTTATAGTTCTTGTTTACATATATTGAATGGTATGTTCACAGTTTTCTTATATTCTTTCTGTTATGCATTTGTTTCAATATCATGTATGTGTATGATTTCATGTTGAATGTGCAAAGTCCCATTGAGGAGGAGAGTATGAGTTTCAATTGTTTCTCATCTTGAGAGATTCTGCAAGGAGTGTAGTGAAGTGCAAAGAGGAGTGTGGTGTGAATATGAGTTTTATATCAGAAAATATCATTAGAGATACCATTGTTCTCATACCGGCTGAAGTGTGAAGGTACAACATAGAATACATACAAAAGGAGTGTGTAGGCAGGTTGAAGTCTTATACTTTTCAAATCCAAGTGAGTGGTTTAAGGATTTATGTTGCAAGGAGTGAACATGAAAGGGAGATGTCAGGATATTAGTGATATTATCAAGAGAGAGAGGCATAAGAGGTGAAAAAAGAATCCCTTGTAATCCTTGAGTTTGTAGAGTTTAAAGGAAAGATAAGGTTTGAAGTCACCTCATAGGAGGAAAGCTCAAGAGGAAAGGTGCCAAGCTATTTTGGCAAGAAGTCATCAAGAAAATTGAATGGGTTGGTACGGGAAGGGAGAAACACCAATTTTTCGTGGGCCGTTGGATTTAGTAGATCAGTGGAAGGGTTAATGAGAGAGTCCTTAAGAATTCGTATCTACATAAGAGGGAAGTGGAGTATGAGATCTCGATCAACGAGGCCATTGATATAGTGCTTGGAATTTAGGCGTTTCAGAATTTAGGAGTGTGGAGAAATTCATGACGTGAATTCAAACACATCGTGAAATACAATTCCTGAAATCCTAATAGGATTTGGGCCATCAGATCGTAGAAGGATATCGATCATCAAATGCCGCGACAAAAAGGAATTATTGAGTTTGAACTTTGGGGAAAAGGAGGAATGTTGTATCATGAACTCACGAGTCACAAAATCTAGAAAACTAGCGTTGAGAAAGGTTGACAAAATTGGCTGAAAGGGTCATATGGTGAAGACATAAGGGGAGTATTTAAAAGTACCATTATCCTTTTCGGGGTTTGAAAGAGTCGAGAGGACTTATATGAAATAAGAAATTACGAAACACAGAAACACTCTTCGAGAAAAAGGTTGTGATATAGGTTGTGCGATGGAGTAGAGTTCCATGCCTAGTGCTTGTTCACACAAGTGTAACTCCTAAGAAGGAACTATGGTTACAAGTGTAGGTGGCCCCAGGTTGGGAATCAAAGAGCCATTTTAACTCGAGGGAGATTAAGAATGATCCTTGACCAGGAAGTCAAGTAAACTTGTTGTGGTAGGGAATTTCATCAACAAGAAATTTGAGGAGACAGAAACATCCACATTAGTGTTAGAGAATGAAAAGAATCACTCTAGGTTGCTAGAAAAGAAGAATGAAGAAAGTAGAAAGAGTTGTGCAGAAGTAATCAAAGGAAAGGATTCATGGTCAGCAGTCTAAAGAAAACTATTAAAGTACATTTTCAATAAGATTGTCATGTTCAAGCCACAAAGAAGCTTCAATCATGATCCTTATCGATCCCGGTAGAAATTTAGAAGGATTACACCATAAAGAAGATCATTCACTCCCAGAGTAATGCAAATTTATTTTTATGGTCATTTTTATTGTACTAATTTTGAGGACATAAGTTTGTAGATTGTAGGGATTATAAAAAATGTTCAAACAAGAAATTCCTATGTATTTACGTAGTGAGTCGTTACAAATGTCATAGCTATGGACACATAGCTGAAGGTGATTGTAGAATCATGATAGATACTTCCATGAAGAGAACAATGATATCATATATAAGAAAGTATGGATAAGAAAACACCTGAAGAACATGTAGAACAAAGACTAGGTACTAGAGATTGCAAGATTGGCATTAAAATGAGATGAAGAAAATTAAACAGAGAAAAAAAAAAAAAAAAAAAAAAAAAAAAAAGGTTTGGAAAATAAATGAAAATAAGGACATGTAAGTAAACATGTTCAAATGTTACTTTATTTGCATTGTCTTGGTGAATCAAAGGCTGAAAGAAGAAGTTAAGAGCTCAGGAGAGATATGATGAATCTACCAATGTAGATGATGATGAATACACATCAGAGAAGGAATTGTTACTTGGGAGTCTCTAATCCATCCGGCTTAGAGACTCCCAAGTAACATGAATATGGGCAGTCTATACGATATGTATGATAGACCAAAGAACCATCCTTTGAAAAACTTACAGAATTTGAGTAGACATAAGATCCAAAAGCGGCCAGGTTAGCAGAAGTATATTTTGATAGATGTAGTAGTGAAGACTTCATGATAGTATAGTAATAATGGGTCAACAATAGCTGGAAAGTTGTGGGTAAAGTCTTGGACAATATGGACAAAGATGATTTTTTAAGAACATAGCGGTTTGGACAAATATATGAAAGTGGGCCAGAGCATGGATTCATAGATTAGTTGGAAAGTGGTTAGAGACAAAGGAACATTATGGATGTGTGAGTACATGGGAAATGGCTTGAACAATCTAATGGATTCCAAATTGACAGTTTTTTTTGGACACATGCAGTGTATACAATGGTTCACATTCAAAATATATTAATTCAAAAACAAAAATGAAAAACTCCTATGAGCTATGGAAAGGAGACTAGCAAATGTGAAGCAACCATAATATTTGGAAGAAAATTCTACATCAAAGAAGATGGAAGAATGGGAAAAGTTTGACTCGTGTGGAAAAAGGAAAGAATTGCTTATTAGTTACTCAGAAGTACAAGGAAATAATAGAGAAGTGTTACAATATGAGATTAGTCATTTTGGAAACATCAATGTAACAATTGATAAAATAGATTGGGCCGAGAATCAAAGAGAAAGAAGAAAATGAATCGATGGAGCAACTTTTTACGAATGGGAACTTGAAGAAGTCTACATTCAACAACTAAAAGGATTTCAATTTTCATAGAATGCATTATGTGTGCAAATTAAATAAGGGTTTGTATGGTTTAAAACAGGCTCTAGAGCATGGTAATCTAGATTGGATAAATATCTATAGTAGGCGGGGATTCCCGAGGAAAAGAGTGTAAACAACAAACCTCTACATGAAGGAGTAACTCAAGATAGTATTTTATTAGTGAAGCTTATGTTGATGATATTATTTTTGGAAGCAATGATGACGGGTTAAACTAGAAATTTGAAAAGGATATAAAGAATGAATTTGAAATATCATTACTTGGAGAACTATCCTTCTTTACGGGTCTTCAGAATGTATGTCAAAGAAACCAAAGAATATTTATTTCTTAAACTAGAATTATGTCGAGAGAAATGCTAAAGAGGTTCAAAATGGAATATTACAAACGGAGTTGCCACTCCTATATGTGGTACAAGTTGAGAAAGATGATGATTCAAAGTATATAAGTGTGAGAGAAAATATTGGTCAATGATTGGTAGGTTACTATATGTGACATCATATATAGACCATATATATGTCACGAGGCAATTGGACAGTGGAGCCCATTTCAAGTAGAACCAAAAGAATCACATGTATTAGCAATGAAGATGATTTTAAGATATCTCGAGGAGGAACATAGAGTTTGGATTATGGTATCAAAGGAAAGGATATATCACTTATTGCCATAGATGCATATTGGGTAGGTTGCATTTATGACCAACAAAGCACCGATTAGACAATGTTCTACTTGGGTGAGTGTTTGGTATCTTGGATAAGAAAGCAATAACCATCAATATCTTTATTTATAGCTGAAGCAGAGTATATTGCGACAACAAGATGTTGTACTTTCGGGTTCTATGGATGTAACAAACTTTGGCGGATATACAGGTTGAGTATGAAGAACCCATTCCAATATATTGTGATATACAAGCACCATCAATATCTTAAAGAACTTGATGATGCACTCTAAGATTAGGCTTTAAAATAAAGTATCATTTCTATGAAAACGAGGTTGTAGAGAGAACATTAGAGTTGAATATATGGTGATACGGATTATTTTTCGGCGTAAGAAATGAGGCGAGAGGAATATAATAAGAAATGCAGAGATATCACATATATCCAATTATATAACATAAATGTATTAGAGATGCAACCATAAACGTAGATATGCAATAATACATGATTTCTATTAATGGGAAATAAATGTATAGAGACCGTAAAATATAGAGTGAAAGACTTCGCTAGAATGGTGGTAGCTTATCTCGAGAAGAGATGTGAAGGCTACTAGCATTCACAAGAAGACAATTACAATGAGGCTCTCAAGGAATTTTTTATAATAAACAAGAATACCAAAGCCATAAACATCAAACCTAAACCTAGGATATGGCGAAAGTCATGTGGGCCCCCATTTGGGTAAGTGAATTTTATCAACTTTTGGGGTTGTAACTTTACGATCTCGTTTTAAGCATGTGATAGCTAGTTGGAAATATATCGTCGAGGAGATTCATTTTGGGGGCTCAATAATGAATTTGGATATCGACAGAACCTCGATCTTGAAAAACCTTCATTTGGATATCGATACTCCCTCCTTAGGAAGCAATGTTCTCCATTGCATTGAGTTCGGGGAGAGAAAAGCATTTGTTGAATCGCATCTTGGTGAGCTACTTGTATTAGCTGAAGATGTCGTGCTTCTTAGCTTGTGGAAGTCTGCCATGAACTTGTTGAAGATGAGGTTGTTAAACAAGTTGAGCTACATGAGGGGAGGATGTGTAGAAGGAATCTTTGTTCTTTTATGCAACCTTGTGGAACTGATTACGTTGGATAGAAGGTGTAGGGGCAAGGCTGAAGTGAAGTTTAGCAGTCATCCTTACGTTCCCCATACGAACAGATTGTGAAGAAGCTAGAATTTTGTAGTATGAGATAATAAATCGTGGCACTTTTTAGGTAGGAAAATAGTCAAAATTACCTCTAGTATTATGTAGAGATGACCCCCAGAGAAAAAATGACACTGGGGTCAAGACTCATAAACAACATGGTGCTTCCACATATATGGTTGGCCCAAAGAGAACACCACGGACATCCAGTGGGGAAACATGATCAAAATCTGGACCCGAGGGCAAAATTTTGCTCAAAATAGCGTTCGAGGAATTGCTTCAAAATAAATGAGAGCGTGAGTAGCCCTCGTCATCATGAACCCAATGAAAATTGTTTCGTCTCAAACGAAAATCGGGAGCGAGAGATATCACGGTCTATTTGAATCGTCAAATAGGGAAAAAAAGGGACGTTGATTGGGCAGTCCGTACAGTCCATAGGGATGTTGACGTGGAATGACCGTACACTGACATGTATGATGTTGATGTGGCAAGTGATGTGGCACTCATTTATTGGCTAACAGTTGGGTGAATGTTGTTGCGACATGTGGTAGTTATTGGGTAAATGGCGAGGTGCCATTGGCTAGTCATAGGCTTCCGTGGCACCTGCTGATATTGTTTGATCAAATATATTGAGTCGTGGGGTTCGATACGGACCTCCCTCTAAATAAAGATTTGACAATGGCCGCCCTACCAATGCACCATGCAATGTTTCTTATTAACCATGTGCCTTTTAATATATTTAAAGTCGAGTTATATATTAAATGGCGGAGGGTCGGTAGGGGCTTAGCCCTGACCCACGGTTTTACACTTTGAAACATATGCCCATACCCCGGTAAATGGCATGTGGGGTTATGTGTTGAATGTATCCCACGGTCTTGTATATTATGCCATGTGACCCGATATGTGCACGAAGGCGCGGGAGTTTGGATTTCCAGCGGAAATAATACTTGGTTTATGTGCGCTCATATGACCTTAACCTTGGCGTGGGGTTTTGAATTTGGTTTTTCAATGGTTAAATGTGCACCCGACAAGTGGGATGTAACCATTGGCTCAAAGACTCAACCCTTTTTGTTTGAGCACACGGTTTTATGGAAGACCATATGCCCAACGACTTGGAGGTTAGGGTTTGGATACATTAATGGTTAAATGGTTTGCCGCGGATTTTTTAGGTTATCGCGTGGAGTCTTTGGAGTTTTTAAACACGAGGAATTTGGGGCGTGTTCTTGGTTCAAGCACAAAGAGGTGCGTTTTGGCGAACGAGAGACAGTAAGCTTGAAGGAAGAGAACAACATGAGGCCTATCTTTCTTATTTTTGGCCGATTGAGGTGCAGTAAAAGCCAAGCCAGGGGTTTTTGGACATTCTAAATCCATTATTGCTTGTTATCAAAGGCCATTTGAAGACTTATTTTTCAGTTTTTACACCGGTAAGTTCAGGAAGCTCCAAGGAGATTGAAGCCCTCATTGATTGAGGACATCTTTTGGTGTTTTTGCCAGAAGCTCAGTGAAGCTTATGGCTACATGTAGAAGAGGTCATGCCCGTATGAGCCATGATCCTTTTTCAGATTTTTATTAGTCATTTTGGGGTTTTATGTGTTGATCCCAATGAATTAGGTTAAATTTCCATTGGAGTTGAAGCGAAAACTTATAAAGACTTTGACAAACTAATCCCAGACAACCTAGTCCATTGGTGGAGTCTCAAGGAGATGTAGCTTGGAGAGGGTGAACTCCTTTATCATCTTGTTATTATTGTGAGATTGATGGTTTATTTACTGCAGGATTGTGTTCTTTGTGTATTTGTTACAACACATATTTAAGCGTTTAAGAACATTTTCTCACATGAGCGGTTAAAGGAAGAAGCATAAACTTAGCACAAAATCTATCTTGCATATTTTAACACATGAAGCAAGGTCCTATAAAGTTTATTTTAATGAAGTAGAGGTGCTTGCATAGCATAACAATCAACCTTCTATTTTTTAGATCAAGTGAAATTGTCGAGCATAGTTTGTTTTGCTCACGTGTTTTCCATTGATAGCTTGAGATTTATTTGTTGGTATTTGTGCAAATTTTGTGTTGAAGTTTGATATCTTTGCAAGGATGGAGGAAGCTTCAACATTGGTAGTTCTTGTACATCTTCAAAATCCAAGTTCTTTTAATGAAGATGTAGCTTCAAACATTGGTAGTTCTCATACATCTTCAAAATCCAAGTTCTTTGACAAAGAGATGTTGAAGGAGATTCTAACCATGAGAGATTTGATGAAAGAGATGTGTGAAGATAGAAATGAGAGCATTGCTCTTGAAGAGCAGTTGATGGCCATGAAGAAGGAGAAAGACTAGCTTCTTCAAAGGTTGCATGAGATGGAGATTACACTCCATGAAGCAAAGGAAACGCTTACCAAGTACATGCATGAACATAAGGTATGCAATGTTAGTTTATCTTCTAATTCCTCACAAGATGAATGTTTTGGTGTTTTTGAAAATCACACAGGAGGAATAGGGTCCAAGTTATTGTTAAAAATGGGCTATGAAGGTAAAGGGTTAGGTAAGCATGCACAAGGCATTGTTGAGCCTATTGTTGTTGAAGAAAGACCCAAGTTTTGTGGTCTTGGATATGAACGAAGAGATGGAGCAAATTCCAAAGTCGAGGAGACAAGGGAAAAAGTTCCAAGCACAAATTTTGTTTCAAGTTCACCTCCTCAAGAAGGCTTTAAAGGTGAAAGTTCAAGAACTTTTGTTGAAAGTTCAATCCCTCCATCATGCAAGGCTTGTGTTCAAGATGAATGCGAATGTGTGAAACAAGATAGTTATGACAACGATGAGGACAAGAACACTGTTTATGGTCTTCAAAGGAGAGCTTGTAACTCTTCAAATTCACCTCCTCAAAGAGGCGATAAAGGTGAATGTTCAAGGTATAATTATGCTTATCATTCAGTTGCTTTTGATTAT
>SNQJ01S0179048.1:26604-38206 GCA_010110895.2 Picea sitchensis | reverse complement strand
CTTGAGTTATCTCTTTTTTATACATAGTAGGTCTATATATCAAGTTACTTTTTAGTCTATGCATTTTCAGTTTCGATATATTGAAAATACAAAAAAATAGGCATTTTGCATTGTTTGGCATTTTTTGTCTTTGAATCTCTATCATTGGCTTAGTGCATATAGTGAAAGATTGCACCTTTACTTCTAAATCACATATTTGAATTTGAAAATTGCATCGTTTTTAGGAGCATATCATTCATTAAAAGTTAAAGTTAGGACTTTGCATTACTTTCATATTTACTTTCCTTGCAAAGTCATAACACCATTGGTTTCATCACTGTATACCTTTTTGAGTAATCACGGCCATAAAATCAACGCTATAATTTAAAATTTATTCATAACTATTTTGTTTTCTAAGGTGCACAAACTAGCCTAGGATTTAGTGCCTTGGAATAGGATTTTGTGAGTAAACTTCTCCAAGGCAATTAAATCAACATATGTGTCTGAGTCGGGGAGTGGAGAAATCCATTGTCTAATTGGCAAGATTAGGAGGCTCCGCTCACACCAAAGTTAATCACAAGGTCGCGCGAAGTTGGTTGAAGGGATATCCCCTGGATACTCGCCTAGCGTCAGAGATATTTATGTGGATTTATTCATATTTGGGGATCTTTCTAGTGCCCGTACCTCTGTGAGAGATAGTGATTTCAAGGTTTCGGGATTTTCTACCCTTCCCATGTGGTGATCCAGACTTACGACTACTCACCTATGCATCGGTTATATAGTGTTTTATTATATTCTTGACTTAGGTATCTCATAGGTTGCTTGCAGGGGTTATTCTGCTAGTACCCTGGGTCAGATAGGGGTCGGACAACACACAACCTTTATGGAGGATTACCTCTCTATGGGGATCCGACCGAATGGTTGTTAAGCCCACAAGGGCCCCCATAATTGATTATGTTACCTCCGATCTTTAGCAGGGATTCTCAGATCCCTCTTGGATGAGACATTCCTTCTTTAGGGAGGGAGGCCACTCAGCCATTTTTCCTAGTTTGCATGCATATTGGCCATTTGAATTTTGGTGTGCTCTTTGCTTACTAGTTGGCCTTAAGAGTCTATACCGAGTTCTCATTATCATGGATAGTGGAGTCCCTTTGGCCCCCTCGTTCACCGCTACCTACCCCATGATGCCTACTCATTTCATGGGGACAAATCCGTTTTCTTTTTATAATGGTATGCAGAACTATGGCACTCAGTATGTGCCTTGGGTCTCTAATCATTATCATGTTGATATGTCTTCACACTTGCCATCCTCTGTCTCACCTTTTTATGTGAATACAAGTTTTGGGTCTGGGGGCATAATGCCTCCTTATTCTCCCTCTCTGTTTGGTGGGAGTCATATTCTTCAAACACCTCTTACAGTAGGATGTTGGAATATTTCTCCCTACAAATCCACAATGCGAGAAGTAAGTGCCCAAATAAGCAATCTTTCTACTTATTACACTCCATCCACTTATCCCTCTTCTGTTATGTCGATTCCTACGAACACTTTTCCCATGGTGGACCTCTGTCTGTCCTCTGGTGTTTCATCCAGAGGGAGTTATTTTTATAGTATGGGAAACCCCCCTCACGAATTTCCTTCGTCTGGGGGAAACATATATCCTCACATGAGTAACCCTTGTCATGTTGCATTCTCTTCACAAGCGTCTTCCTCAGTGTCGATGCCCTTACAACCCTTTATGAATCAGTATGGAGAAGGATATTATCCTTCCAGACAGGGAGAAGGTGTAAACCAAGATCCTTCCTGGCCTGCAGTTTCTCAAAATCAATCTTTCCTTGGACCTTGGTCTCAAATGTCGCAATTCATCACCACCGTGAGTCCAATCACTGCTAGTCATATTGGAGCTCCATTTCCGGTCTCTGTTAGTCATGTTGGATATTGGTTGACAACCTATGCAAGTCATGTTGAAGACCTGCAACCAGCCGCTGCAAGTCATGTTGGGGGCACAAGTCTAGTCACTGCGTGTCATACTGGCATTACATCACCAACCTATGCTAGTCATGTTGGAGATTGGTCAACAACCTCTGTGATTCATGTTGAAGACCTGCAACCAACTGCTCCAAGTCATGTTGGGGGCACATGTCTGGTCACTGCTAGTCACACTGCATATACATCACCAACCTCTACTAGTCATGTTGGGGATCCATCGCCAAACTCTATGAGTCATGTTGGATATTTTCTACTAGCCTTTGCAAGTCATGCTGGGAGCATGTCACCAACCACTGCAAATTATGATGGGGGCATTCATATGATTGAGAAGCCTAGATGTCTCAGACGTAAGCCTAAATTCCTTTGCAGGACTTGCAAAGGAAGTCACCTTACTCGTTTGTGTCCTGTTGTTGTCGAGATACTAGAATCATGTTTCTCACTCGAAGACCCTTCGAGTTCTAAGTCGTCTATGGTTTCCCCACACTCTGTTCCTTCTTTGGTTGATACAACAGTCATGCCAATGCAATCTTCGGATGACACCCCTTTTCCTTTAGGGGTTAATGCGTCCTTTGACCTTGTTTTCTCACATCTCATTGAACCAATGGTCGTGTCGATGCAATCTTCGACCGAAACCTCTCCTATGTTCAAGGTTGATGTGTCTCTTGACCTTGTTGTCTTGCATCTTGTTCAACCAATGGTCGTGTCGATGCAATCTTCAACTGACAACACTCATGTGTTTTGGGGTGACGCACCTCTTGACCTTGTTGTCTCACATCATATTCAACCAATGGTTGCGGAAGTGGTCATATCAATGAAATCTTCAATCAACCCCACTCTTCTCTTGGAGAGTGACAAGTCTAAGGAAGCGGTCGGGCCAATGAAATTTGTGGTCGATCCCGCTCTTCTAGTTCTGGTTTTATACCTTCTATGCCATGTCCTTAGCATTTCTAGTACTTCACCTTCTAAACAAGAGAGAGTTTTACTCTTCCTGAGTTCTCTCCCTCCAAGTCTTGACGAGGTTCCCTTTGATTGGGATGGTCTTATGGGGTATCCAATGCCTTCGCCTATGTCTTTTTCGGGAAGATACATTATCTGATATATCACGGAGACGATAACCTTTGTTGTCACTTTTCCCTCCTCGACTTGGAGAGCTTTGGGTCTTCCCAAGATTGTGTCGGTTCTTTGTAAGATACTGACATTCCACAGAAGCTCTGCATGGGATCCTTGGCCTCTCCCCTTACATGTTGATTAGAACTACACCAAACAAGTCTTAGTTAATCTCTTTTCCAACTCGTCTAAAAAGAGAAAATATTGTCAAGTGATTTGTCCCTTTCACACTCGTTAAATTGGATTTGAAAGATCATGAGTCTTAGTTAAGCTCTTTTTTGACTCGTTACCAAAAATAGAAAAGATCGTCGAGTGGACTTCTTGTTTTCACACTCGTAAAGTGGATTTGAAAAGACGTCTATTTGGCACAAGTTTATCCCTTTTTCACACCAAGTAAACTAAAGAACATAAAAAAATAAATTTGTTGGCGTTAAGTTGTGATTGCATCTCATGCCCTTGCTTGCAGTATTGAGCCTATAGCTGGTTCTCTCTTTGCATTATAAACTATTTGCCTCAGCAGTTTTTCATCCTCGACCAAGCAGAGCCTTGTTTATATCCTTCACAATTTCACACCCTGTACCTAAGAGGGAACATCCCCCTAGTGTCCATCTCTCGCATGCACTTCCCTGCATTGAGCATAGGTATGTTCCATTGCTGGAATGAGTTTTGCCTACTTGCGACACTCATTTCCTCCTCTGTATCATAGCATTCGTTTGTTATGAAAAAACAAAAAAATACTGGCAGAAAGGGAGTATTATCTTATATTGGAAGCAGTCCTGTCACCTTTGAACAAAGCACAAAGTTATTTGAGTCCTTTCATCATAATTTTGGGTTTAGCATGGCCTTAAGAAGTTGAGCTTATTTTAGAGTCTTCTCTACCGACCGGTTACTCTTCCAGTCCCTACAGAGAACTTCATTGATGCCTCATGCATCTCATGATTGTATAATTGATTCTATGATGCTAGAGTCTACCATATGTCTCATGCTCTTGTTCAAAGGAAGTCTATCAACCTGTGTCAGCCACTCCTCAGAACTCTTGACTTTACATGTCATCCATACCCTCAGTTTGTCTCAGAATCACATGATACTTTACTTCTATCATGCACCCTGGCCCTACTTTCATCATTGGTAGGTAACCTTGAACCCAGCAGTCAACATTTCATCATTCATCGTTGACTAGGTGGTTTCCCTTGTGTTCGATGGCAAGAAATCTATTCACGCATTGGGATTTGTGCAGTACCTTGGATGCCATTAGCCTTATTGGTGGTTTCCTCACCTTTGTCAACAGTTTTCATCATTGGTTGTTATTCAGAGGGTCTTTTTCGTGTACCACTTGCACTTGGCACATGCGAAAGACGCACAGGATCGTTGGTTCGTGAATTTGTTATTTGTCTGATTCCCACCAAATCATGAAGCTCCTACTTTGTACCTCGTGTTGACTGATGAGAGATGCCTTAATGCTCTCCTTTCAGTGGGTCTCTTTCCATCGACATCAGCCCATTATCTAGAAATGGGACCTAGAGTCTTATGAGTACCTTGAGGCTTGCATCCATTAGTGGCAAGTTCTCTCGCCATCGACAGTTGGGAATACATCAATGTCTCTTGATCGATGGATTCTTCAATTGTTCGACATCGATTATTTGTCCGATTCCCACCAAATCAAGGAAGCTCCTACTTTGTACCTCGTTGATCGATGAGAGATGCCTTAATTCTCTCATCAGTCAGCATGAGGTACAAGGTAGGAGCTTCATGATTTGGTAGAAATGGGACCTAGAGTCTTATGAGTAAATTCCGAGGCTTGCATCCATTAGTGGTAAGTTCTCTCGCCATCGACATTGGGAATACATCAACAACTTTTGATCGATGGATTCTTCAATTTTTCGACATCGAAATCCCTCTATTCACACTTGTAAGAATGTACTCGGTGCCTTGATACCTACTTTCATTATTGGTGGTTGTCTCAAGGCTTGTTAATGGTATACATTAATGACTAGTAATTAGAACGACAGTCTCATTATTTTCAACCTCAACTCCTTTATTCAAGCAATGTAGACTTGCACCAAGCATGGATTGTGTAGAAAACTTGAAGACATCACTATGTGGCCACTTTCCCCAGATGTTGCTTCCTTTTCATCGACCAATACCTATATGACTTCAAAGGGTCATGGGAGATCGATTGTACTCCATTGTATACAAAAATCTTCTTTACATTTCTTTGATATCGCTTCATTAGCCTTGTTCATGATTATGACAGCCTATGGTGTAAATCGTGATTTGTATTTGCATATCTTCATTTTTGGCTACGCACACTTGTTTGGTATCTTCCACATGGATCTCAAGAAGGTAATTTTGCTGCCCATGCAGTTAGTATAGATTGTAATGGAGCAATCGTCTGGCCCAGCTTGGTTCTTTACCACCCAATTCCTCGGGTTATTTATAATGTACTCTCACCATCGCAGAATTTCTTCCCCTGACCCTCACACATTAGGGGGCACTGCTAGAGAAAGATTTGCCTCACCCTATGCAACTAGCTTGGATGGCCTTCCATTTCTCTATGTAGACTTACTTTCCATGATTGATAAATCCAGAGACAAAACAAATATTTTTCCACTTGTACTTCTACAATCTATAATAAAGATGCATATACATTATTACCCATTGCCTGCATTGGGATTTGTGCCAAAAATCAAAATTAAATGTCTGCCTATGTCACAACAAGAGATCTCTGAACCTTGGCCTTCAATATACTGGAAACGTTCTGAATCATCCCTTCAGTTGCATTTTGAAGGCCATAAAGAAGCCAATTCTGAGCTATGGAAAAAGAGAGAGAATTCAACTTTGAGAGCAAAGTTACTCTGGAGAAATTATTACTTCATTATTGAGTCTGCATCCCTTTGTCCTTTAAGTATGAACAGAGTGTTCAGCCCCCAATATCTTCCCTTATTGATGGAGAACCTATTTGTCTCCCTTATATGAGCTTGCCTTTGGTGGAGGATTGAAGTGGTGGAGGCCCAGTTGGAAGGAACTCGGTTTCTTTGTTCTGAACCGTGTCGATATGGAAGTCTGTAATGTTTTCACTTTTGTTGATCATTCATTAATAGAAATACTCCTTTCCTGTCCAATTGATATCTTACAAATATATGAATTGTTATCCATGGGCATGTTTTTTTTGTATATTAATGGATTATTCTATCTAATGTACTAACCTTGTATATTATCACTATATGCTTGCTCTGCTTGTTTGTTGAGAACTTGTTGCAGGTATAAAGATTTGGGTCGAAGTGTTCAACAGTGGACATCATCAAACATTCGGACGAGGTAGACCTCTTTCTTACCTTGCTTTCACATTGGTTTATATAGCATATGTTGGAATTGAGTTGATTTCTGCAATCATCCATGTCTGTTGTGGTTCACCCTAGCCATAGATATATTTTCCTCGTAACAAAATTTTCACAAAAGGCACCCAAGACTGGGATGAGGTGGTGCAGAGGATGGCCAACCCAAACATGACCAGGTTCAAGGCCATGAGCATGGACGAACAAGTGGAAAAAATAGAGCAGTTGGCTCAAGAGGCCCTCAGAGCCAGGGAAGAAATCAGAGTTGAAGAGACAATAGAGGCATAGAGAAGGGGATTGCTCTTGCTAGAAGGGGCATAGAAAATCATTGATCAATTGAAAAATGACCCCGATATGATAGAAATGAAGAGGATTCCCAATGATGACCCAATCAAAAGACGAGGGGAACCAAGTGGCCTAGAGCTGATGCAGCTTGAAGAAATCACTGAGTCAAAAAACCTTGAAGTGCCACCATCATAGATCAGATCACTAGGGGAAATGACAACCCACCCCAAGATAGCGAGGACATTAGGGAGAACAGGTGTACCAAATCCCTTATTCTATTTGATAACTATCTATGATGATGAGGAGAGTTAAGAGGTGTTCCTACTCACTCCAGTGCAGATTACAGAAGAGAAGGAACCTGAGAGAGCATCCACCCCGAGTCTCGATGCTCCAATTCAGATTCGTCTGCAGATTGAACATGAGGAAGAAAGTGCCTTAGAAACCAAGCCACTCGACATATCGGGAACCCCAATGGACAGTTGTAAGGATGATTTAGGAGCGGGCGAACAAGAAGAAGAAATTCCACAACATGAAATTGACATTTCAACATACGATCATCAAGTAAGTACCGAAAATGCTCATGATTCCTCAGTTTTGGTCAGTGACTTACCACCCGATAAGCAACAACCAGAGGTCGGGCCATAGGGACATACAGAAGAGGTGCAGGAACCCAGCCTTGAACAGATATACACAGTCGGGAGCCAGGAAAACACTCTAACTTGGGGAGAACAATCAATCCCTGAACCTATTGATGAGTTCGTCGATATACAAGCAATTTCCTATGACCAAAAGAGGAAAGCCATCATGAAGAGAACCACTAAGAAGAGGAGTCTTACAGTGTACAGTTCGATCCTCATCACCACATAAGAGAAATTGATCAGCATAAAGCATGTTAGGACGTCCGAGCTTATTGGTGCAGGGATGGCGATCACAAATGCCACCCTGGATAGAGCAAGGAAAGATGAAGAGAATTTGGTCGCTGCCCTAAAGGAGCTAGAGCATCTACGCCATTTGGAAAAATATTATCAGGACTCCACACAGGCCACAGTGTTTTTGAGAAGTGAGTTCCAATATGCCTAAAACAAATTCACAAATGAATGACACATTTTCACTGTAGGGATAGCCGACTTCTAAGAAGACACTCTTATGGCTCTAGCGACCTGTAAAGATGTGGAAAGATGGTACGAGAAGTTCCACCAAGCAGTGGAAAGATTACATCATCGCGGTTCAAAAGGGATGAGACATTGAAGAGCATGACTTTCGAGTGATGAGGGACAGCAGCATAGATCGGATAAGGAAGGCGGTCGAATACTGGGTGAAAATGGCCCAAGAACCTTGGATGGAGATTCAAGAAAGATGAGCCGATTGAGAAAGGAGCTCGGTCAATATCAATCGGGAGATGAAAGACATCGATCTCCTAGAATTCGGCTCACTCGAGGATTTTGTCGACTTGCATGACATAGTCAAACAACATGCAGAACAAGACTTGGCATGGACTGCAGAGATAGCAAAGGTGGTGAACATGGCGACGGGACAAGTACAGCAGTTCATGGAGCACCCGATCAAGGCTCGAACAATATTACAACAGTTAAGTGTCAAGATAGTCAAGTATCAGGCATGGGTGGTAGAAGTAAAGGAAATTCTTTTGGCCCCGATAGACCAACACAAATTTTTGTATTCCAACACATGTGAGGAAAACTTCGTCAAATGGTCAGAGTATGAGAAGAGTCATCCACTTCAGTGAAACCACTCGATGACTCTTAGAAGATATAAATATGGAAGCACCATGCGGCGATGTTTTGTTTTACTTAGCTTGCACTTTCAATAGTTATTTTTAGTTAATGATTTGTTATAAATAAGAGGGTCGACCCTTTAGAAATGGTTGATGGTTTTGGCAAAGACCCTCATTTTTGGAATTCTAAAGAACTATTTCGGAACTACCTTAATTGAGAAGTCTTGTTTAAGACCGGAGACAAACTTCTGTTTTTTCATCAAAGGCATGTGTGATTGGATTTGAGGAGAAACTACTTCCGACTTTGTTTCATGATTGGATGTTGTAATGAGTAAGGGTTTCTGAATCTATTGATAAGTTAGTTGATTCAATATTTTTTGTAGTTCTTTTTCTTAATGATGGAAAGCAAATTGTTTTTTTAATGTGTGATTAATGGTTAGAGCTAAGGAAACTATTTTTCTTGCCATCATTTTATTGCATGTATGTTTTCTTTCGTTAATTGTATCTCAGTCAATAATTGAAATACCAGCAAGTTGATGTATTAGTACTAGGCTTGTCACAGGTGTGGAAATATTTTCCTGCATGCTTGAGCACGAGGGTTATCCCAAGCTCGAACTTCTTCAGTAGTTAAGATTCCCCTTTTACCCAACTGGATTATACCAGCACATATCTTTTTAGCAGACCCACCTAATAAAAGAAAATACAAAAAAGAGAATGTTTAAACTAAAGGAGGAACTTTCATAAGAATATATCATGTCAATCACTACTTAAAGCCCATCGATTATTTGGTTAGATCTACAGATATGGAGAACCATTCTACTATCAAACGTTGCAGAGTGTAATTGGGCCTCCGTGGTGGGTTTGTTTCCTACTGTTGAGTTAAAGGGATTTAGGACCCCTCAACAAAACCCTCCAATTGAAAGCAATTCGCTGCAAAATAAAGCAAGCACCAAATTTCTAAACCACAAAAATCTTTTGAGCTACAGAAGCATGGCCACAACAGACATATTAATAAGTAATCCATCAATCTTCTAAATTTTATAAAATGAGTCTGTATTGGGAGAAACCACCAACATTATGTGCAGGATATCTCCTCTCGCAGTACCCACCATAGTTTACTTGCAACCCTATTGGATAACACACTTAGCTACCATAATTAAAAATAAGAAACTATGGTTTTATGGATGCTTGAACAAATGAAAGAAAAATTCCTAAAGGTTTTAATCACTACCATCTGAGTCTGTCCTTCCAACATAAGAATCATCCACCCTTTTAATTGCTACCCATTCATAAACCTTGAGACATGAGACAAAGGTCTGCCACAATGGCTCCAGAAAAAATGAAATTCAGATACCACAAGACATGGACCTGCTCGCGCCAGGATTCAATCAGTGGTAATGTTGATGCCCTTGATCCGTCAGCATAGACTGAAAAAACACTAAAGCATCTCTCGTAGCCACTAACTCAAGATGAATCTTAGATCCCATAGATAGAAATTGTGATCGTATGACGAAATCACAGTTAAAATTCTCAGATCTGAGTGAAAACAGCCTCCAACAAATAGATTGACCCTTCAATTGGACAAATCCACCCTTCAATTAGACAAATCAGTCCTTTAATTAGACAAATCAACCCCTAAAGAGGCAAATCGACAATCAAATTGGTCATCCAAAATGAGAATTGTCCCTTCAATCAAAAAAGTGAGCCATCCAAGATGCAAATCGACCTTCAACACAGAGAAATCGGTGCATATCTGAGCAAACTCAGTCGCATATGCGCGAATTTAAGAAAAATAGAGGGTCTGTATAGAAAAAAAATGGTCATAGGGTCTGTATGATTCATTGAGAGAATAGGGAGGGGGTTGGTTAGCTAGGCAATGGAAAAACAAACCCACAAAATTTCCACCCAATAAGGCCTCTTGGATCAAAAGTTATTAGCTTTGGAAGAAAATTTTGGCTCCGTAAAAAAAATAGGCTTGATATTTACCAGACCTAAAAATGCCCCAAAAAAATAGGTTATAAAAAATTAAATGCCCTAAGCTAAGATAGGCAAGTTAATTCAGATCGGGGTAAACATCATTCAATTTTGATGAACCAATAGTTAATCTTGCATGATTCCTATATTTTGGAGACAATGATGATGTTGGATTGGTAGAAAAATCCTTAGAAAAGGTGAGATCTTGTCAGATTCAGTGAAAACCAAAGTGGTTGTCTAAATAAAATTGTAGATCCACAAGAGAAGGGAGCCTCAAAGGATAGATCTATTGAAGTCTAATGCAAAAAATTCGAAAAATAATTTGTGCAAGGAGAAAGAGCTTTGTAATTGGCTCTGATACCATGTTAGATCCGAGAAATATGCAATAACATATAATGAGATCCAATCGGTATAATCACCTATTCCAAGCATCAGATAATTCGGCAAATCAAAGAATGTAAGAAAAGACAAAGACAAGAGATAAGTATTTAAGTGGTAAAACCCCAATGTAGGGAAACATCCACAGAAGGTGGTCTTTTATTCTTGAGGAAAACTCTCTATTCTTACAAGGAAGAAGAACACTCAACCATATGGATGATTTTTCCTAAGGACCCATAGGGTCTAGGCTAAAGATCAATACCATAAACCACTCGCAAGTCTCTCACACTCTGAAAGGGCATCCTTCACCTTAATTATATATGAGAAAGTGAAAGGAGAAAAATTTCCCTGATGCATGTGGTGTTGATTAAGGTTGGTTGCCATTGATGTCAACCCTTGAAGAAAGTCTGGTAGCACAAAGGTTTGGTTAATAGACCAAAGTTTTTTTGATGTATAATGGTAGGAGTTTTGATATATTTGAAGGTAATACTATTTTATATGGGTAGTACGTGTCATGCCATTTCCGGTGGTATGTGGAACGTCACATAACTCCTCACGGTTAGAGAGTTATGGCCATGTGAAGTTGGAGAACCATCATGAGTCATCTAGAAGCCCCAAAAGGTCAAAGTAGTCAAAGTGGTTTAAGAGATTTTTAGAAGGTAAATAATAAAATGAAGTGATGAGTTTACTATAATTCAAAGTGAATACAAAAGAAATTATTTAAATAATAAAGTTAATGGAGAAATTACTAAGTTGACAAGTGGTTACAAGTGGGTTAGCCCTAAAATAAGGAAAGTGGTTTAAGATTGTTAGAAGGTAACACCC
>SNQJ01S0179047.1:0-19587 GCA_010110895.2 Picea sitchensis | reverse complement strand
GTGAGTCAAATGTGTGACCAAGGTCATAAAGTTACTTTCGATTCACAAAAGTGCAAGATAAGAAAAGAAGGTTTAGGAAAATTGATTGCAACAAATGCGATAAATTCAAGCAACATATATGTATTAAGTGAAATTGGAAATGGGAAGTGTTGCCTAGGAAAGGAAGATGAAAGTTGGCTATGGCACATAAGAATGGGTCACATACATTTTGATAACCTTATCAAAGTCAGCAAAAGGAAAGTAGTTAGAGAAATTCCCCAGATCACGAAACCAACCAACACTTTATGCAAGCATTGTCAACAAGGAAATAAAACAAAGACCAGGTTTAAATCAAAATAATATTCAACTACAATACTACTAGAAATTGTGCATACTGATCTAGTTGGACCAACTACAAAAAAAGGGTTTAAAAGGTGAGAAATACTTTATGTTATTAGTTGATTATTATACAAGAATGACTGTAGTTTTCTTTCTCAGGAAGAAGTCAAAATCTTTTGAAAATTTCAAGGTCTACAAGGAAATGGTTAAAAATGAAATGGATTCAAAAATCAAATGCTTGAGATACGATAATGGAGGAGAGTTCACTTCAAAAGAATTTATGGACTACTGCAACATGCATGGAATAAAAAGGAAATTCTCTGTTGCTAGGACACATCAACAAAATGGATTTGTTGAAAGAAAGAACATGACAGTACAAGAAATGGATCGAACAATGCTAATGGATTCCAAATTGAAATATATCTTTTGGACACATAGTGCATACAACAATTCACATTCAAAACAAAGTAATGATCAGAAACAACACTGACGAAACTCCCTACAAGCTATGGAAAGGAAGACCAGAAAATGTGAAGCACTTTAGAGTTTTTGGAAGCAAATGCTACATCAAAAGAGAAGACGGCAGAATGAGAAAGTTTGACTCTCGTGTGGACAAAGGTGTACTTGTTGGTTAATCAAGTACAAGGAAAACATACGAGTGTTACAACATGATATTGAACAAAGTTTTGGAAATCATAAACATAACAATTGATGAAACAGGTAGACAAGAATTAAAGGAATAAGAAAATGAATCAATGGAACAACTTTACGAAGAAGAAGAAAAAGATGAAAAATAAGTAGAAGGGGAAGATGAAGAGGATCCGACAGAAGCAGAAGAAAAAGTTTAGCAAGTGCCTCCAAAGACACCTAGTAGGCGAGTACAGAAGAATCATCCTTTAGATCAGATTATCAGAAACAAAGATGCATGAGTTGAGGCTAGAAAAAGAATCTGTTCACCAGAAAAAACACACCTAGCAATCTCATCTACGATTGAACCAACCTGTTTTGAAGAGGCCAACAAGGATGAATTTTGGAATTGTTAAATTTTCTGCTATTATTAGGTTACTTTCAATTTACTAGATAACAATAGCAAAGATAGGATCACTGAGAGAAACACAATCAATTTACTAGATAACAATAGCAAAGATAGGATCACCGAGAAACACACCACAAGAGTACACAAACATTTATCCTGGGAAACCCTCAAGGGAAGAAAACTCTAGCAAAACTTCCACATAGATAGCCAATACAATGCTAAGATAATGAACCAACAAATGTGAGAATATCCAACACCGAAAGCAACACGCTCTCTCTCTCTTCCTTCTTCCCACAACCGACAACTGCAACTTCCTCAAACTTGCACACTAGATGAGTGAGTCAGAGAGGTAACAAATGAGGCATTGGCCTCTTATTTATTATACAATTCTGCACGTGTGGAAGGTTCTCTTCATCAAGTGGTCGACTTTTTCTTCCTCGGGTGGTTATAACCACCTTTAATATATTCTCACACTGTATTTAGACTATTATTAATTAGGGTTTGACCAACTGCTAAAAGGGGATTTTGGTCAATTACAATGTCTCCGCCATCATCAATCCACAAAAAGGGGATTTGATCTAATCAATAATAAATATATTTTATCTTTATCCAAAAGGGGATAAGAATATCTTTGCAGCTATACAATATTTTAACAAGAATAAAGGCCATGGATGAAGAATTGACTAAATAGAGAAAAATGACACTTCTGAATTGGTTCCAAGACCAAAGGATAAGAATGTGAATGAAATAAAGTGGGTATACAAGAATAAATTGAATGAAGATGGATAGGTTACAAGGAACAAAGCTAGATTGGTATGTGCTGATATGCATAGGTTGAATCGACTTGAAGAGACATTTGCCCTAGCTGTTTAATGGAAGCAAACTGATTGCTTTTAGCTTATGCATGCTCAAAAAATATTAAAGGTATCGATGAACGTGTGAAATCATCTTTTGTGAATGGGGAACTTGAAGAAGAAGTCTACATTGAACAACCAAAAGGATTTCACGAGTTAGGAGAATGCAGATTATGTGTGTAAATTAAAAGAATGCCTTGTATGGTTTAAAATGTGCTCCTGGAGCATGGTATTCCAGACTAGATAAATATTTACAACATGCAAGGTTTAGAAAAGGAAGTAAACCAACAACTTCTACATCAAGGTAATTCAAGATAGTATTTTTATTAATTGAATTTATGCTGATGATATTATTTTGGAAGTATTGATGACAAAAGTTAAGCCAAAAATTTGCAAAAGGAATGTGGAATGAATTTTGAAATGTCATTACTTGGAGAACTATCCTTCTTTCCTGGGTCTTCTCGACAAGGCCAAAGAAACTAAGGAGCCAAACCAAGTATATCGTGAGAAATGCTAAAGAGGTTTAGAATGGAATATTTAAACTCAGTTATCACTCCCATGCAAAACCAATTGCAAGTTGAGAAAATATGACGATTCAAAGTCTACAGATTAGAGGCAATATGTGTCAATGATTGGTAGCCTACTATATGACAACATCCAAACCAGATGTAATGTGATGCATTGGGACATGTGGCACGATTTCAAGCAAAGACTAAATGAATCACATGTAATAATGTTGAAGAGGATGCATATATCTCAAAGGAATATAAGAGTTTGGATTATGGTAATCCAAAATGAAATAATTTATCACTTATTTCCTACTAATGATGCATATTGGGTAGGTGGCATTGATGATCGACGAAGCACTGCTGGAACAACGCTCTACTTGGGTGAGTGTTTAGTATAATGGTTAAGCAAGAAACAATCATCAATATCTTTATCTATAGCCGAGGCAGAGTATATTGTTAACAAATCAAGTTGTAATAATGTGTTCTTAATATAGTTATTAATTTAACGAGAACTCTACAAAGTTCTCGCTTTTTTTGGGGTCACATTTTTAACCTCGTTTTTAAAAACAGGCACCGACAAGAACCCTCCTCCATTTTTAGGTGTTTTTGATGTTTTAAATTTTTAGATATATAATGTTTCCACTTTTTTTAAATGCTTGTTTTTCATTTATCTTTCACTTTTATTTATTATTTATTTATTTATTTATTTTATCTAATAATGTTTTTAGTCATTTTTCCATGTTCCCTTCAATCTTAAAATATTTTTTTAACATTTACATTTTTGAAAATACTAATTTTCGTTCCTTAATTAATTTATGGTTTCATGCTTTTTTAAATATAGTGGAAAAATATCATTTTTAACACATTTTACCTTTACTTTAATAGATAGAAAATCATTGTAGATAAATAACACTATTTTAAACATTTATTAAAAAATATAATTGATTTTTTTGATAAATTAAAACTAAAAAAACTAAGAAAATAAAAGAATTAAAATTTAAAAGAAAGAAAAATAAAATAAAAACAAATTCTATATAATTACCAAATTAAAGAAAATCTTATAAAATTAAAGTGGAAAGAACTAAGTTTGAATGAGAAATTAAAAAAAAGGATAAATTTTTTTTTATAGTCCAAAGACTTTAAAAAAGTTAGCAAAACACAATTAATATATATATATATATATATATATATATATATATAAATTAAAACACTTGTAAATTAGAAAAATAAAAATAAAAATAAAAAACACCCTAAAAATATAATTTTACAAAACAAAATTTAAATTCTTTAATAGAATAATGAAAATTAATAAAAACATAAAATAAAAATTATATTATATATAACTATATATTATATATAATATATATAATATAAGGTATCAAAGATGCGTGACTTTTTAGCAACCATAAGGTATTTTTTTTAAGGTGTTTAAATAGAAAGAATTCCAACCAATAATGAGTAATTTTTTAAGTGATATAGTAGGTGTTTTGTTTAATTAATTTTTATTGTTTATTTACTTCATAAATAAATGTAGTTTCATTAATAAAAACTTTATAAAACCATTCCTAAAACATAGGATGACATTTTTATTGCTTATTTACTCATGATGATGATGATGACGATGATGATTAACGCCCACTAAGACCTAATTGGTCTATCTAACCTGAGGGTAAAGGATTACTTGTGATTCTTTAGAATTTGTTTCTGTGTGCTAAAAAAGCCTTAAGAGAAGCTTTTCAAGATCACCACACTTTGAGTTACAGGTTAGGAAGGTTGGTAGGTAATCAATATTTTGAAATGAGATCCATTATGGGTATAGGCCGGACAATCTAAGAGAAAGTGCTTTTCATCTTCAACCTTTTAGAGTGTCACAAAGGTAACACACCTTTCATCCCATGGCGCTTTAGGAATTGACCAACGCCTCACTATGGAGCTCGGAGAATTTGTTCTTATCTTATCAATGCTTATTTTTTCTTTACACTGGACAGCAACGTATAGATAATTTTGATCTTCTAGATTAGGGTTGATTACATCTTTATAATAATCTTTAATTTTTATTTTTTCCTCTAACTCTTTATCACACCACATTTTTTCCTTAAATTTTGATTTGACGCTTTTTTTTAATAGTGTCTTATTCTCAAGAAAATGGTTTCTTCCATTATTCCCCAATAGTTTAGCCAAGATTGAGCCGCCTTTATGCCATCCTCACCTTGAGTCAATGGTGACAGGATCTGATTTGGAAGCAATTTTAGGTAGCCCCATGTCTTCCATGTTGTTTAACTTGTTCTTACACATTAGGTATCTATCATAGCCATGCTCTCAATAGGGAGAGACTTGTTTCACAGGAGGATGGGATAGGCTTATTTCCCTTAATTCCTTTGAGATTATAGGTTATAAAAATTCTTTTGTATTTGCTCTATATATTCTCCGTGATTCAATGAGAGATACCACAAAACTTCATACTCTCATCCACAAAGAATAATAGGTGTAACAAGAGTCTCAAAGAGGAGTTTCTTCTTATCCCAACCCAAAGTTCAAATTTATTTACAATTGTTTTCAAGTCCATAATAAGCTTCCATTCCCAATAATCATTTTCTCAATGCTAATTTCAATTAAGCTTGTGGTGAATATCAATTCCAAGATATTTGTATGAATTCACTCTCCTCCAAGTTGTTGTTGTCATACAACAAAGGTATCATAAAGGATCTTATTGATTTAATAAAGGTGCATAACATGATATATATAAACAATTACACTTATATAACTCTTTAATCTTAATTTTCAAATATATATATATAACTCCCATGAAATATTAAATCTTTTAAATATTAAATGGCATATATTTTATGGTAATATATTTGAAAGATTTTTATTTAAAATTTAATATTTCATAGAATTATACAATCTCATGCAGGTCCCATGTTAAATCTTTGAAATATTCTAACGACCATATATATATATGACTATATATATGGTACATATATATATATATATATATATATATATTCATTTGCAATTAACTTTAAATTTTCCTTAATTTTTAATATTTTGTTAATATTTTTATTTTAGATCTATTTTATTTTATTTTATTTTATTTATTTATTTTTATATTTTGAATTTTGACACTACTCTAGTATTTTTTGTTTTTGTTATATATATATATATATATATATATATATATATATATATATATATATATATATATATATATATATATTAGGTTTTAATGGATTTTTACTATTTTTATTTTCAAAAATAAATGATATATATTTTAAAATTATTATTTTCTGGGAAAATTTTAAATTTTTTTCATTCTTTTTAGTTTTGTTTTTTCCATCTTTTTAATGTTTTTTTTTTTCCAAATTTGAGTTTTGAATATATTTTAAATGTATTGTTTTCAAGACATTATGTATTATGTTGTGTTTGGAGTCAAACTAAGATTTAAAAAGTAAAAATTTAAAAAAAAAAAAAAAAAAAAAAAAAAAAAAAAAAAAAAAAAAAAAAAAATTAAAAAAAATGTTATTTAATTAAAAAAAAAAAAAAAAAAATGGTGCTATCGGTAGCAATACATTTCAATTTGATATTGGTTTCGGAGGTTTTGGTTTTAATGGCACCATTAAAAATATTCCCCAAAATATCTATAAATTTAAAGTTTTGACAAATAAAATAAAATATGTAACATCTTTTTTAGGTGCTCCATTTGAGGTTTTTTTGAGCTACCGCCGAAGTTTTGAAGGACATGTTTGAAAATGTTGTAATTTTGACCTGCTTAAAAAAATGGTGCTACCGATAGCACTACTTTTTTATTTGGGGTTTGATTTCGGCGTTTTTAATGCAAAATATGGGTTTTGGGGGTTAGAGTTCTCGCTTTGAGGTCACAGCTCTCGTTAATTGGTAACTATGTTTTCTATGGATGAAACAAACTCGGATGTAGACATACATGTTGGAGTATGATGAGCCCATTCCAATCTATTGATAATAAGTGAGCATCGGGTGATCTCAAAGAACCTCGTGATGCACTCCAAGACGAAAAAAATTCCAATCAAGTATCGGGCCGCATGGGAATAGGTTGCAGGAAAGAACATTAGAGTTGAATATGTGGGCACAAAAAGAACAAGGAAGACATCTTTACAAATCCACTTCCATGGGAAGCCTTTGAGAGCATCTTCACCGGAGATTTAGGAGTCATTTCTACCCAAAATGAATAATTTGAATGCTTATCTTATATTTCTTATATGTAACGAGGGAAGCACCATAAAGAGGACAATTCATGTTGGGGGATCGATGAGTTAGTTAGGGGAACAAACTCAATGGAAAGATACATTTGCCATTGATGACAAAGGGGAGAGATTTATCAAATGTAGAGGATAGAGACATGGTTCCATGGGGAGCGTTGGTCACGATATGCATGGTTCCGTGGGGAGCATGAGTGATATGATTTCAAGATTGTATCAGAGTGTTGCCATCAAATGCGAAGGGAGATTGTTTATTATTTGGGTTGGCTGCCATTGATGTCAACCCTTGAAGAAAGTCCGGTAGTGAATTCTGTGAGCAATAAAGGTTTGAGTAATGGACCCAAGTTTGTTTGGATGGATAATTGTACGCTTTTGATATATTTGCAGGTAAGACTTCTCTAGATGGATAGTACATGTCATGCCATTTTTGGTGGTATGTGGAATCACATAACTCTCACGGTTTGAGAGTTATGGCCTTAATGGGTTGGAGGACCCTCATATGTTGGCTTGAAGTCCCAAAAAGGTCAAAGAAGTCAAAGTCTTAAAAGAAGAAATTATTTAAATAATATAGTGAAGTGACAGTGAAAGAGGATTATTTAAATAATAGCAAGGACACACCAAAGAGGATTTCAAAATGGGAGAAGTGATTAAAAGCCAAAGAGTATTATTTAAATAATAAAGTGAAGTGACAAAGTCAAGGAGGATTATTTAAATAATAAAGTAAATGAAGAACTTTCTAATTATGGAAAGTGGTTATAAGAAGGTTAACCCTAAAATGAGGAAATGGTTTGCTAGTCAAGTGACTATTGGATATATGAACAAGTGGCAAATTGGGAAAAGTTGGACATAGGTGACTATGTGGACAAAGTGGCTATGTGGACAAAGTGAGCTTAGGAAGATGCTTCTAAGGAAGCGCTACGAAGCATAACAAGAGGCAAGGCTCTCTCTGATTTTAATTACACTTGAGCATATTGAATATCTACAAGTGGACTCCGAGGTAACCATAATGATATCTAAGCCAAATTTCGTGGAAGGTGAAGTAAAGAAGGCCAAAATTCAAGGAGGATAAATTCTTTTGATGATGCTTCTAAGTTAAGGAAGGTTTGCGTATGTGATCATATGCACCAAAGTTCTATTAGAAAGTTACAAATAAGATTTGGATGATGAAATTGATGAGGGATTTTGCTGGAGGTTGAGGGTATTGCCGGTGCATGGTTGATGCACTTGTTTATGGTACATGTTGATTAAGGTACAGGTTGATGCAAGGTCCATGTTTATTGGTACAAAGTTGTTTGATGCGGTGCTGATTGCGGCCAGTTTATAGTAGTATATCTCAGTGATAGTGTGACAAGGTTCCATCATTCTACTTATATGTCGGGCAAATGGATCTGGCAAGGACATGGTTGTATCCACCCGGGTTGTATATGAAGAACATAGGGAGTTTTAGCCTCCTTCCGGTTGTAGCGAAAGAATTGGGGTTGGAGCCCTCATGTTGTATCCGGAGAAACTAGGGGTTGGAGCCTTCAATTGTAGCTGGAAAAACAAGGAAGTTGGTGCTTCCAATGAATGTAATTCTTCAAGACATATAAGAAAAAAACATTCCTCGTGGTTTTCTCCACTTGGGCTTCCATGTAAAAACATTGTTGTAATGTGTATGTATGATTGTGCGTTAGTTCATTATTTATTTACTCTACAATATTGATGATAATGCTACATTGATATAACACTTGCATTATATGGTTAAAAAGGATTAGATTGATCTATTATTCATTCACCCTCATTAATCCAATAGATCCCAACATATACTAAAACATTGTTGGTGACGAGTACCATATTTTGGTCCTATATGTTGATGACTTATTCCTCATCGGTTCGTGAAGCCTTTTATTGTTGAATGTAGCATGCATTGGCTTATGATTTTGAGATGAAGGACCTTTGGTATGATGCACTACTCTTGGGACTAGAATTTGGCAGAGGGACTAATGATATTCTCCTGCTAGGAAAATATACAGCTGAGATATTGAAGAAATTTGGGATGAAAGACTACAAATCCTACGCCTACATCGATGGTGATGAATCTCAAGAAATTGAGCGAGACTTCTTTCAATTCAGGAGACATTGATCCACATATTTACGCATATCCGATTGATCATTGATGCATCTTGCTAACACTGACATGATATATGTTATGCGCTGAGTGTACTCTCAACAGTTTATGAGTTAGTCGGTACGCATATTACATCGGATAGAAACGAAGCATGTGTTGAGATATTTATGTTGAGATATTTATGAGGCACATTTGGTTATGGAATGAGATATGCCTCCTGTGTAGAAATGAGATTGCAGGGATATGTCATGCAGCGTGGAGCGCAGTGGAACGGAAGAGTACCTCCAATTGTTTTTTTACTTTGGGATCTAGCATGGTTTCTTGGTGCAACATGAAATAGATTTCTGTGGCTTTGAGTACCACGTAATCGCAGTACATTGCATTATGTGTGTGGTAGTCCATGAAGCAGTATGGCTTCAAAGCCTTAAAAAATTATTTAGGACATGAGATGGATTCCCATCATATCCCATTATGTATAAACAAAGCTGTGTGAACTTCAGAGAATCATGTGTTTCATGATAAATCAAAACACATCGAGATCAAATACTATTACATCCATGATATGGTGCGAGGGAAAGCAGATGACGTGTATTACCTTTCTACACACGAGAAAGTTGCACATGTCTTCATCAAACCGGCTACGATGAAGTTCAAGTACTTCAGTGAGAGACTTGGCCCTGGTGGAGAATGCCTCCCTAGTCAGAGCAGGGAGTGTTGATGATTGCGTTTCATCTAGATACTCTCTATATCATACCTCTGTGACCGAAGTTGAGATGATATGTGAGAATGCTTATGTGATAGGTGAGTCATAATTCTTTGGAATTAGTTGAGATGACATGTGTTGGTCTCTTGTCATGCTCATATTGACTGAGTTAAGAGATGACTTGAGATGGTCTTTTGTCGGACTCCTATGGACTTAGTTGAGTTGGACTTGAGATGGATCTCTAGTTCTGTAATTCTATGGATTTAGTTGAGTTGACCTAAGGAGAAAGACGCCCCTTGTGGTTGAGAACATGTGGACTTGTCCCTAGTGGAAAAGCACTAGAGGATGTGTGTGAGACCCCTTTCTATATTGTCAAAGAGTAAGATTATTGAAACCCTAAATTGTATTGTGAAGGGTACAAGTCCCACTTCACTGCAGTAAGGATAATTAATATGGCATGTACACTATATTTTGACTTGTACACGGTCCTATTGTGTCAATAGACACATCTAATTGATGATAGTTCATGTATCTATTAGAGAGATACATCCCCATTGTGGATCATACCTCATTCTCACAATGCATACTCTGGAGAGTATTTGAAATCTTAAAGACTCAAGTGCCATTGCTCTCTTTGTCTCATAGAGCACCCCCTGTGTGTGCTAGGCTTCTATGGTGAAGATTCTTGGAGATACAAGAAAGGGTTTTTTTCCCTTGTTTGAGAGAAGGGTTTTCCATGATAACTTTGTTTTGTGCATGGTTATTCTTCTTGTATCTGGTTTATCAGAATCCATGTACAGAATTGCTTATGGTTCAAGTTCATGCTAAATTGGAAAGAAACTACATGTGATTGAGCAATCATTAAAAATTCAACACTATTTTATTCAAGCTTCCTTAGAAACATTTGACTCTAGGCTGCGTAGAGGCTCTGGAAGCTCAAATTCTTCCTTTGCTAACTCATATTATCTCGGCCTTATGACTTCAGTAATCCTCATCTTTTTGATAGGAAAATGGTACTAATAGAGTCATTGGAGTCTTTCCTTCTTATCTTCCTCTTGTGGATTTTCCTGCTAGCATGTTAGTATATGAAGGGGTACCACTAGTTGAAGTAACTAGAGTAATGGGAACTTCTCTGCATGTTCCTCTAAATATACCTCTATTGTCTCTTCCCCTATTCATACAACACTAACATAATTTAGATTCAGTGAAATAGAAGACTCACTATGAATGCATCAGGATTTCACACTACACAAATTTTATAGTGAGGTCATCTTTGCATCTTACCATCACTATTCCACCATATCTAGAATGCTAGCACAAAAAATAAATCACATACATGGAAAATTATGAAATTTAAAATGCTCAAGAAAAACAAATCATAAATTTCCTAATCCTTTTTAGCATTTCCTCAACAACAATGCAAACAATGTTAGAAAATTGATATGATTAAATTTTGTTACAATTTACTATCAATCCGGGAATGTAGAATTTGAAATGCAACACTATATGTGCATTATTAGTACGTTATTGACTTCTACACTATGAAATAACTGTATGAATTAAAGCTTTAGAAACACACATGTAATGAAACTCAATGAAAGAAGAAACTAAGAACACTACAAATATCTATTTAACCATTGGATTGAAGTTTACAAAGATTCTATTCCAAGCACATATCATAGTATTTCATTTGTATTAAAATAACCAAATGTTTCTGCAATAGAGTATGAAGTAATTATGTTCTTCAACCTTCAATGAAAATCGATTTATGTAGGTGATCACATAACTATAATGAAGGAATGTAAAAGACTTATAATGGAATATTGTTAACGATACTCAGAAATTGACTAAGTAATGAAAATTGAAATGCTAAACTAGATAAATCATACATACATTCAAATATTAAAATAAATATTTCACCAACATTAAACACTAAATTACTAAGCATGAATGATAAAATAAATCTACTTTAACTAATCTAATTAAACCAAATAAATTTCAATGTAGACCAGATTGAGGGGCCCTTTCCAATTGGATTGCGCTACAAGAGAAACTACAATACTACAAACTAATTGCACACAAAGTATTTCAGAACATCAATGCTTTTGGTATTAGAAATTTGGGTTCACTAGTTCACAATATTGACAATCATAAGTCTAATCCTCTCTTACAAAGTTATCGAATTTTACTCTGTTATTCAGATTACATAATTAAACATAGGAGGGTGTGTACAAACCCACAATCGACTCCTCTGTTTCACGGGTTGACATAACGATCATGATTGATTAATGGAAAACAAAAGACATGGAATAAACGCCATTTTACAATTTTAGTTGGTCATTGGTAAAAGATAGAACATAAATATTCATCTCGTGATATTCTCATGACATGGAATGCATGAGAATATTCTCCGTCTCCTGGAAACGATCTCGATCTCTACTAGATTCCTTTCTTTGGAAGATTATTGACCGGAAGTTTGACCATGGGATAACGCTGCCCTCACATAGCTTGGAGTCAATCTAATCAACACTAAACCATCTTGGGGCATCTAGAAATAAAACCCATGTGGCGGATTTCCTCTAGAGACAATAATTCAGTTGTTCCCACACACGTATTCCAATAGAGGATGAACATCTTCGGTAACAATTACATAACCATATCAAACATCAACACACCGATATTTTCACGTGGTGTTCTTACGGGAAACATCCACGACCCTGTGCCAACATGACCACTTGGAGAAGTTTATTAATGCAAAAAATATTACAGAAAAGATTTGCATAAGAGAGTTTCTCACAATCGATCATCGACAAAATGACCCTCCATGCTCTTTAAATAGAGATCATGGACCAATCGAGTTTTAAGCCACAAATCAATGGCCATTAAGATCGAGGAGAGTATGAACTATCAGATCACCATAATGGGAACATATCGTGACCGTCACTTCCTAATCCACAAATGCATACTAATGCATACTAAAGAAACACTTTACCTAACGACATTAGACCAAGTAGATTCAGTCTAACTCCTAAGTGTCTAAATATCCCAACATCCCCCTTTAAGAAACAACTTGGGATAGTATTGAAGGATTTTACAATAGTGACACAATAGGAGAAGGAAGGAGGCATTAGAGCCTATCCCCCTTAATGACAACTCTGAACTCCTAACATAGATTGGAAGTTTGGAAAACTTTGCTTCGTAAGAGACTTTGTGAAAATGTTTGCAACTTGATCTTTAGGAAAAAAATAGAACTTCAATAACTTGATCATGAATGAGCTTGATGAAGTTGGAGCCTGATGTTTCTACTGATGTTGAACTAGGTCTTTGGCGAGCTTGATGGCACTCTGATTGTCGCACCAAAGGCTAGTCGGATGTTGCTGCTGAACCAAACTCTAAAAGGATTTGTCAAAGCCACAAGGCTTTGACTCCATTTACCACTGCTCGGTACTCTGCTTCTGCTGAAGAAAGTGTAATATCCTATTGTTTCTTACAGGCCCAAGTGATAGGTCCTGAACCAAGGCTGAAAATATAACTTGTAGTAGACTTGATCATCAGGGTCATCGGTCCAATTTGAATCAGTGAAACCAACCAATAAGCGAGTCCCCTTGAACTGTAATGTATCCTGAACTAAACTGTACCACAGACATAAAGGAAGTATCCGCTGCTTTCCAATGGTTTTCTATGTGGTGTTTGCATATACCGATCAAAAAGACCAACATCAAAGGAAAGATCGGGACGAGTATGAGTCAAGTATAAGAGGCTACCAACTAACTGACAGTACAAGGTGGAATCAACTTTAGGAGAAGCTACATGGCAGTAAGCTTGACTCCAAACTGGAAGGGAGAAGGGGTTATTTACAATCATCCATGTGAAAAGCGATGAAGAAGGTCACAAGCATACTTAGACTGGGAAAGAAAAAATCTTTCATTGGTTTACAAAACTTGGAGTCCAAGTAAATAGTGTAAAAAACCTAAGTCTATCATCTCAAATTTTCAAGGCTGTTTTCACATGGTTTAAAGTTTAGAGTCACTACCAGTAAGGATAAGGTCATCAACATAAAGGACAAGGATTATGAGATGGCTTCCTACTCTCTTGGTATAGACATTAGGATCAGAATGGCATCTAGAGAATCCAGCGGCAATAAGAAAGATGTCCATTTTGGCATACCAAGCTCGGGAGCTTGCTTGAGACCATAAAGAGATTTCTTGAGGCAAACCAAACAAGAGTCATTCTGGGCATAGCCAGGAGGTTGTTCCATGTAGATTTCTTCTTTCAAATCGCCATGCAAGAAGTTGGATTTAACATCCATCTGATGGACCTCCATTTATGTGAGGCGACAAGTGGAAAGAACAGGGCAGATGGAATTCATTTTGGCTACAGTGAAAAGGTTTCATTATAGCCAATTCCCTTCCAACTTGGGAAAATCCTCATAACCAACTGAGCCTTGTGTCTTTCAACACTTCCATCCGATGTATACTTAGTTCTGTAGACCCATTTACATCTGACAAGTTTTCTTCCTTTTGGAAGAGGTACAAGATCCCAAAAAGAACAATACTCTTCCATTCATTGCTATATCCTAACTGATGACCATGAAGCTTCTCAGAAATGTCTTTGATCACGAAGTCTCTGAAACTTGAGCCAAAAAGAGAAGAGGCTCACTAGAAACATGAACATGTCTAACATTGATCAGAAGGATCACTGACTGCTTCTCGTGTTGAACAGACCCATATAGGAAGTGTGGTGGAACTGGCCCCGTTCAGTTCAAAGGACTCATCCGGGAGGAGGGGTGAGCAGCGAGGTGAATTTTCATCCTCACTGCCATCATTTGAAGAAGAAATCGGATCAAGAAGGCACAATGCCGAAGATGGCTCACAGGACAAATAAGGCACAACCTATGAATTAGGCTCAGAAAAATAAAAGAAGGAACAATCGTAGAATTAGGCTCACGTGCCAAGAGATTTTCATCAAATTTAACATCTCTTCTAATAATAATTTCATTACAATGTGATTGAAGAAGTCTATAACCTTGACATCTTCTTTAATAACCAACAAATATACACTTCTCAATTTTTAGGTCGCACGTTTTCCTTTCATCGTGAATGAGCCCATGTCAGATCGCCAAATACATGAAAAGTGACTTACATATCATTTAATCTTAGTCCAAGATTCTTCCGTGTTATGTCAGGTGAGCCTTTGTGGGAGTGATATTTACTATGTAATTTTCATAGTTGATGGCTTCTACCCAACACTTAGACTTAATCTCTTAGATTGGATCATACACTAGCCATTTCTTTTAATGTACAATTCTTTTCTCTCAACAACACCATATTTTGTTGTGGTGTATATGGGAACAAAGGTGTTGCATTTGGATTCCCCTGTAGAAAAGAACTTGTAAAATTATTGTTCACATATTCGCCTCCATTATCTGTTCTTAACCTTTGAATTTAATGTCCAGATTTCTTTTCTACAAGGGCCTTATAGGCCAAAAACTTGTCAAAAACTTCTCTCTTAAGTTTTAATAAGTAAACCCAAGTACGTTTTTGAAAATTCATCAATGAAAGTTAAGAAATACTTGCACCCAGAAAAAGAAGGAGAAGAAAGTGGACCACACAAATCACTGTGAACAAGTTGCAAAGGACCCGAGGCGTGCCAAGAGGCATGTTTGTCAAAACAATCTAGATGATGTTTGCCGAGAACACAACCGGCACAAACACCATCTCTGCATGAAACAAGAGGAAGACAAGTCACCATATGTTGATTACATAGTTGCTGCAATGAGCGATAGTTTAGATGAACAAACCGCTCATGCCAAAGTTTGCTCAAGTCATCACTATGAGCAACAAAAACTGATGAAAAAGATGATGACCCAAAGTTGACAAATTTGTACAACCTGGTAATATCATCAACAATTCTAGTTGCAAGAACATGCTTAGGATATTTTAGATCCTTTATTACAACTTGGTGAGGTGAAAACTCTACAGTTTTACCTTTACCTGAATGAGTGATTTGATATACTGAAAGAAGGTTACAAGAAAGACTTGGAACACATAATACATCATTGAAATGACCATTTTCTACTTGAACTGTTCCATATCCTTCAACACTAAGAGATCTATCATCACTAACAAATATTTTCTTGGTGTTACATTCATTTAGATTGGAAAATATGGCTCTATCCTTAGCCATATGATAAGATGCTCAAGAATAAATAAGCTACTCATCAGAAGTAGAAGTAGAAGTAGAATTTGTATCGAAGGAGAAACCAGAAGCTAAAAGTACATGTCCATGAGAAGAAGAAGAAGAAGTAGAATCAATGATGATGTTTTTCTTCTTCATCACTGCTTCTAAAGTTGCCATATTCTTGAAACATTTGGACTCATCATGACCATCTTTATCACAAAAGTTGCAATGTCTGTTAGTATTCTTACTTTTATATTTTTCTCCTTTGTCACCATTAAGAGCGGAAGCTATCTGAGTGGGTTTGGGACCCTTATGTTGCTTGTTGTTGTAGCGAGGATGTTTCTTCTTGGGATACTTGGGTTTATCTTTCTGCTGGGCAACTAGGGCTTTGTTGGAGGTATCTGCAGTGTTGATCACTCCAAGTTGTACAATCTTATCTTCCTCTCTAATCAAAGAAACACAAAAGGAATCAAGAGTGGATTTTTCATAAGCTTTCCCTAGAGCCTCTCTCATGGCATAAAAGGTAGATAAAAACACAAAATATGCACTACCTAGCTTAGAAAGAATAAGATAGATGCACCGCTCTTCCTCCTTTTTTATCTTACATTCTTCACATAAAATTCTGAGTGTTTTAAACTTAGATAGATAGTCTCCAAGGAAAAAAAAATCACTTGGACTCAAGGTCAGTACTTGATTTTCTAACTGTTGTGCTTGAATAATATCGAGTTTACCAAACACAGATTCAATCTTATCCCAAGCTTCTTCGAGGTCATCAATTTCTTGAAGGTGGTACCTTAAATCAAGAGAGATGGACATTCCGATTAGTCCACGTGCTTCATCACTCCTATTAGCCCATTTTAATTTATTATCATCATCAATAGGTGCTTTTTCCTTGCCCAAGGTAATCCGGTACAAACCTTTACTTCTTAATGAATCTTCCATATGAGATTTCCATTGGAAGTAATTGATGCTGGTAAACAAGAGATTACTTGTAGAAGTCATATTAAATATGAAAATAATATGGATTTAAAAACTGAAACTGATGATCTGGATGGAAAGAGCTCGAAAAGTTATGCGGTTTAAAAAAAAAACAGCACTGAAAACAAACTTCGGATGTGAGAGTTATGCCCTTTTAAAAAAAAGGCATAAACGGTAACCAAATGACCATGTGATAGTGTAAGCTGCTTTATGAAGTGACCCACTTTTATAAAGAGAAGTGGGGATCACTTTTACAATGAAGTTACTTTATAACAGAAAAACTGCATGCAAAATAAATAACTCTAAAATAAAATATTAAAGCTACTTATAGTGATTCACTTTTATACTTGAAGCGAAATACACTTTACAATTTTAGCATGAACTTTTTCAAAAAAGGTAACAAAAGAGAGACTTGAACTCAAGACCTCTACTTAATAAGGCAACTTTTAACCAAATGGTCTAGCAAAACATATTATGATGTTCAGAAGGAGGATTGGGGGTGTTTTTGTTGGCCTTGGAGAGCGTGCTAAAAAAAAACTCTTTTCACACAAGAAAAAAATTTCACTTCTCGATGACAACAAGGGTTAGATCTTGGTTAGCTTACCCGGAAGATGCACCTTTTCCTATCTGTTTCTGATTTGCCAAGATCAAACAGGGCGTGGGGCAAAGATCATACACAGATCTAAAAGAGTAGCAACCCGAAAACAAATAATATCAAACCGAAATAAAACCAAAATAAAACTTTTCAAAAATTAAAAAAATGCGTATTCAGGCTTTATACCTCAGGATCTGACTGTAATGGCCGTATCTTGAGCAAACATAAACCTTTTCGAGTGAAATGAAAAGTGTTCCTAACTGAAACGAGTGCTCCAGATGCAATGGAATAGTCCTCTCAGCCCATAAATGTACGAGAATGAAATAAAATGGATATGAGGCAACTCATCTTCACGATCTCGATCTACAATAGGAGTGGGTCTTCAAATAGACTCTAATACCATGTTTGACAACACATGTATTCCAGCAGAGGACGTACACCTTAATTAACCACTCACATAACTAGATCAAAAATCAACACACCGATGTTTTCATGTGGTAAAACCCCTACGGGGAAACATCCACGACCCCAACCAACGCGACCACTTGGAGCAGTTTATTAATGCAAAGAAAAATATTACAAAGAGATTTTACAAGAGAGTTTCTCACAATTGATCATCAAAAAATGACCCTCCATGCTCTTTAAATAGAGATCCTGGATCAATCGGGTGCTAAGCCACGGATCAATGGCCATTAATATCGAGGAGAGTATGCACCGTCGGATCACTCGATGTCGGGAACATATCGTGACCGTCGGATTTCCTAACTACAAATGCATACTAAAGAAACACACTTTTACCTAACGACACATTAGACCAAGTAGATCTTAACTAACTCCTAAGTGTCTAAATATCCTAACACTAGTATGCCAATCAATGAAGAGGGTTACTCAATATGTATTGGGGTTACAAGATTTGGACTATTATAACCATCGTTAGCAAAACCAACTCTAATTCTCTTAATTCGTCAAAATTAATGAAAACCATTAAAAATTAACAACTTAATACCTTATAAGCTTATGCTTCCCTTGGAAAATATGAGTAAGTATGATAAAAGAAACTTTAAAAGGTGAAATGAGAGATTAAAAAAGGTTAAAAAGGGCACTTTTCACAGTGAAAAAGGAATCAAAATGAAGGCCCGAAAATCCTTTACCTTTTGACTTGAACTGAGCCTTTACTACATTTTATTTAAGTAGTCTTGATTTTCTTAACCCTGATCTAGATTATGCTTCCTTGTGCTCGTTCTTTGTAGTGATGCAACTTGTGAGCAACTAGCAAGTTTCCAACTAGCAACAAGTGAGCACACTCAAAATAGTTTAAACAATTATAAAATGTATGAAATGTATGATCTTTGAGCACATGAAGTGGAAGTCATACGCTTGTGTAGCCTAGAACTTAAGTCCCCCACTCTTTGAACCAAATCCAAAGCACGTAAATAGAGGGTTCATAGTTGGAGAAGGTTAACATTCACCCACATACCCTTCCACTAGAAGAATAATATAAAGGTTGTAAACTTAAATTAAGAAACCTCTCAGTCAGATTATATATGATTTAATTCTTGTTACATTTAGTTATCAATCCAGGAGTTCGTAAACTTTTGAAATGCAAACACAATATGTGAAGAATTAGATCATTTCCAGTATTAATCTACTTAAAAAACTTTATAAACCAAACTGAAATGAAATCACAAGAAAATCACAATTCAAAAGGAAACACTCTCGCATGAAAATGATAACTCAACCACTCTTGATGATGATCATGTACTTGGGCACTGATCACACTATTTGGACTTGTTTTCACCAAGCTATCTCTTTGCATTACTTCAAAATTCTACGTTTCCGCATCTCATCATTCCATTGTTGGTGAATTAGGATAAAAACTAAATAACAATGTGAGGAAAGAAACACACCACACTTGCATCAATGAAAGATTAACTATGAAATTGAATTGCATAAGTGAAATACCACCATGTTCTCATGGAGTGAGCTCTGTCTCCTAAGAAATCAAGGTAGCAAACCTAACTATAGCATGATAAATCTAAATCAAAACTAAACTATAACAACATAAGGAAAAT
>SNQJ01S0179046.1:3366-22953 GCA_010110895.2 Picea sitchensis | reverse complement strand
TCAATTGTATAACGATAAGTAAATTGGAAACGCAATGGGCATATCGACAAGAATGATTACAACAATTCAGTGATGATTTTAATGTGACTTTGAAAACCAAGTTTTCACGCTTGCAGTCGTGAAAACAATAACAAAGGTAAGTGTGCAAATAGCGCAAAAATAATAGTGTCGTTTTATTCGAGAATTGCGATGAAAATCAAGGTTTGCAAAACACTGGTGTAGGCAGCTTATAAGGACAGTAGAAAAATGTGAATTGGCTGCCAACAGGCCTGTGAATGGTAGGTTCCTCAAGCATTAAATTGTTTAAACAATCATCACCCCTCTCATTCATTGTACATAATCATTTTTACGTTTTTTTTTTGGCATAAAGAAGTTGGAATAAAAGCATCATAGTTGAATCCTAAGGTGAAGACCCTAAGCTATGCTGGGTTGATTTTGAGGTGCTTTAATGAAGACCAGTGGATTCATATCACACGAATAGATTACATCCCAATGGCTAAGCACTTGGTATACAGTTCTTTGCTACCTCGCCGGGAGGATAACATCCCCAGTTGGAGCCTATGTTATCACCATAACAATTCTCATATGGGATCCAAGTTTCAAATTTAGTAGAGGGCTAAAGCAATGTGGAGATGCAATAAATTTGGAGGACTGGGTCACATCTGGCGTAAAATGGTAAATATAGCAGAGGCACGGAAGTTGATGGGGCCATGAATCCTGTTATTTTATCTGTAACAGAGAAAGACCCCACCTCTAAATAAGAAGCCCTAATTGACAAGGAATCCAATGTATTTGACACAGAAATAAAAGTATCACCCATTTCCGTATCCAAAGATAATTTGTTAGATAATGTGGGGAAACGAATACCCTTCCTCGAAGTGGCCCAAGCCTCTGTTACCCCTTATGTCATTGAAGTCACTTTCCCTTTCCCAGAGTTCATAAGATAGTGTGTGGAACAATATTTGCTAGAAGAGAAAGTCATTTTGAATAAGTTAGGATCAAAGGTCTTATGAAAAATAGATAGCCCATCAATTTGACATGCCCTCAGTATGCCAGAGTTTTCTCTCGCAGTGTCGGAGCCCTTCAAGGAAGAGAAAATAATCACATTTTATAGAGAATTTCCCCCTGAAGTCAAAACCCTATTTTTACAGACCATTGTTAAAGCCGAAAATCATTCTGAGAGTTTGTCATTACCTATCAGTGTAAGCATCATGGTTATCGAGGTCCAGTGGGATTGCTCCATACTTAGTCAAATTCTAGGATTGGATAAAGACAAGTTTGTAGTAGAGGTCATGTTGGGCTTCCTGTTGACCTTTTTTCAATTAGAGTCCTTTCAGTCATTCAGTATTAGCTTTGAAGGTTTCATCGTCGATAATGTACACAATAAGTTGGTGAATTTTCAGTCACTGAGACACTTCAGGTATTACACGCATTTTCTGGGAATATTACTGGAAACAAGTAGGACCGAATTCCTTGAAGATGCATTCATCTCGACTTAATGCAAAAGGATCACAATGCTTATTTTTATAAATAAGATCATGCCTAGGCTTTATAGCCTAATCTTCGGCACGGGCTTGCCCAAGGTTTTGGAAGAAATGAAAAGCTCTTTACAACCCAATACAGAGAACAGAGTAGGAGATTGGATGTTGTTCATGCATTCTATTATAATTTGGGTATATGGTTATCAATAGCGACCTTACCTTTTACTTGTCTTCTTGACTCCCAGAGTCTCTACCCTAGAGTTCATCAGACAAAGGATCATTTTAGAGGCAACGCATTTTCTGAATATGCACAAAGCATCTAACTTAAAGTTTCCCTTCATAATAGGACCTTTTGTGGTAAATACTAGATCTTGTTTGCCTCAAATCCAAGCCAATATCGATGAATTTGGGTTTGCACAATTACAAGGAAGGAAATATGATCCATATCAAATCATATCTAAGACAAGGCTAATGAGAAGACAAGGCCCCTACGAGCATGAGCATGTCGAAGGATTTGACAAACTGGAAAATCTGGAGACCTGTGGAGATATGGAAATCACTTTGCAACCTGATCAGACACAACACATAGAGCCAACCCCTCAGTAGATCTAGACACAGAAAACTTCTCCAAGATTGATTATTAAATCCCCCAAGATGAGTATTTATAAAAAGAGGAGCAGTTCAGAGGCCTTGGGCACCAACGGTCAACAAAATGTTCTCAAGAAGGCGAAGATTACGCAATCCCCACAGATAGTAAACTTGGAGGAAGAAGATCCCAAAGAGAAAATGAGCATGGAGATGGTGGAGAGCATAACCACAAATGAAGAAGCCAGTACAAAGAGCATTCCATAGAGTGAAAGAAGCTCAAGGTATTTCGGCAGTAAGAAACATGTATTTACCAAGACACCTAGAGAAATCTACCAATCCAAAGAGGATCTAGCAAATCAGTATGTTGTGAAAGGAAGTATGGACAATAGTGAAATAAGAGATTTGTTACCCGAGGTAGAAAGAATCTCCCAGCACAAGTCTTCCTTGTTCTCAATCAGGGATGTAGAAAGAAATACTTTTAACACAACAATGGTAAATGAGGATAAAGTGTTTAATATCAAGCTGCATTATGAAAATATTGGTGCCCCAGACAAGGTAAAGTCCCACAGAAATGCCAGTGACATGATATATTCAGACTACCTGAGTATGAGTTTCAAGGTTTCAAGACTGACAACCCATGCATTCAAATTGGATGGACAATTGAAGCAGGAGAAAGCATCCAACAGAGCCTGGAAGACACAAGTCAAAAGATTGGAATCTGAAGGCCCTCAAGGGGTAAAATATTCTTTAGATTAGAAATATAAAATGATCAAAGCCTGAAGAATAAGTTGAGGATTTCTTCCACAAAACATCCAAAGACAACAGAGCTAGATGCTCTAGAGCAAGAAAAGGAAGCATTCAGGAAAGAAGCACTAAATTACAAAGCCAAAGTATTGCAGTTGGAAAAGGAGAAAGAAATTTGGTCACAAAGACAGGCAGAAAAATCAGACATAATGACTATTGTATCTTCTACTATAGAAACTGGATCAAGTGTTGATGGATTGGTTCAGGCTATGTCTCAAGTAAGCTTAAAGACAGGGGAGATCAAGAGCCTTAAATAAGTCATAGAAAAGCTGCAGCAAGAGATGAAAATATGGCCCAAATCCTAAAATAAAATCAAGATTTGCAAGAAAGGGTGAAAAAGATGAAGACGAGGTTGAAGGGAAAAGCATTGTTGCAAGGAGATAAACATGTAATCTGGGATGTCCTTGTTGTTGAAGCTGTTAATTTCATGGTTTATTTGAGTTTTATAAATGACAAAGATAGTATGGCCATCACTGCCCGAGGCAGATGTATTGTTGTAAATGAGACACTGGCGAAAAATCCCTCGGAATGGGCCCATAACGCTATTAATTTGTTAAATTATGTGCCCACTACAGATCTTCAGACCATTGGGGTAAAAGAAAGAACTGCATTGATCATTTGGTCTAGGAGGATCATCGCTAAGAACAATTTTCTCAAGTCGGTTCAAACCAAAGCTGTGCAAATGGAACAAAGTATACAAGAGTTTAAGGATACTTTTGAAAAATTGTTTATCAAGGGCCTCCCAACATTTTGGGATGGTAAAGGGAAATTATATGATCAAGAGGAATACAATTATCTCCTCACTCAGTGCAGGATGGATCATTCAAAATTTGAAGGCCTGGAAGAGAACCTGAAGGGACCCAGGTTGGTGGGATATTTGGTCACAGAATTTGAGATTTTGAATCAATTTAAGACAGTTAAAACTGGGCTACCAACTATGTCTTACGCTACTTGCATTGATTTGGAGATTCTGATAAAGGAAATGATGGATTACGAGATTCCTTCTGACTCACAGTGGAAGGAGATCGTGTGGCTGGGCAGAACGAAATGCAGTTTTCCATAGACTAGTAAGTAATATCCAGGTGTCACCAAACTGAAAAGTTCAACAGAAGATTAGAGCAGGACAGATGGCACAAGAGGAAGCTAAGCAGTCAAAGAGATCCGTCCCTTGTTTATGAAACGTTTTTATTTAAATCATTGTAAATCGTTTCGCCTACCGAAACTGTTGGCTTGTAATCATTTTAGTCAGTTTTAGAAATTGAAACACTTTGGTTTCAACCATTGTAATCGAATTGTATAAGTACTAGCAGTTTTGAATGAATTAATGTTGTTAGAAGTGCAAGGGCACCTTTTTGTTTTTTCTAAACTCTATTGTAACTTTCTGAAGATGAATTGAATATATATGCAGAAGCTTTTGAAGTCTCTATGAAAATATTCTAATGGTGGTGATATGAGTTTTGTCTTCCTTCATTGTATGTATTTCCTTTGTTCTTTAATTCCATTTACATTTTCTTCTGTTTAAATTGGAGATTTTAAAGGCCCTGAATTCATCTTATGATGCTCTCGGCTTAAGTGATTTAAACTGTGTAATTTTCTTCCTAATGAATTCAGAATTCATTTAAGTAATGCTCTGATGCAATTATTTTTTTTCTCTTTCTTCCTACACTCTGTTTAAATTCAGTTTATAAATCAGATTCATCGCCTCATTTAGCCTTTATCCTCTAGAGAGTTTTATCGTCTCGTCATTGGTTTCATTCACTTTCAGAATTTTGACTCCATAGCCCTGAGTTTCCCTCCCCTTCCTCGCCAACAACCATATAAAATACCCCCAAAACAATCTGAATCTAGCCACTTATTGCCAAAGATATATCAAGTGACACAAGAGAGCCCTCTTTGAGTTGTGAAGGTTAGTTCCTAGCTATAAAGTAGGTTGAAACAATTACCTCTATCGTTTGTCTATCAGGCGGACAAAATTTACAGAGCGCTAACAACTAGCATAAAATAACATCACAAACTTTAAGAGGAGAAATATCACACAATACCTCGTCTTTGAAGGGCTTGATGTTGTAGGGAAGATGAGACTGTTGGCTGACGCAGATATCTCATCCTTAGTGAAGACAACTGATGGTGTAGGGTTGTGGGTGCGGTGTTATTGGTAGGTCCATTCGCTTGACGACCTTTGCTGAAATCAAATTCTTTTGACTACTGCTATCGACAATAAAATGCAACAGAGTCCCTTTTACCCACATCTATGAGTGAAAGAGGCATTTCCCTTCCTCTATTTTTTCTAGTTCGCTTGGCTGGACTTTGGTGGTAGCGACAGTGACACTAGGTTTAGCATCGATGATCCACTTACCACTTTCTGGATTTGATTCGAAGTCAGAATCTACCTCTAACTCTGAAGCTTTCAGCTTGATCACCAGTGATTTCTTGGAGTGACATTCTTCGGTATTGTGCCAAGCGATTGTATGGTATTCACACCACTGTCCCATGTCCTTCTTCGAATTCTCATTACCCTTCTTAGTTTGTGGCTTGGACTGGTTGTCCTAAGAGCGACCATATTTTATTTGTCCCTTGTTTGGTGGGTTGGGTCTGCCTTTTCCCTGCTTCGGGTGTGAGGAATTTGCAGATCCAAACTCTCGCCTCTTATTATTAAAAAAATTCTCAATCTTGACATCATATCTATAATCCGCACCTAATGATGTGATTTCCAGAAACTCAATTTCAGTTTGAATGTATCTGTGTAGACAGTTGCGGTATTTGAGCATGAGATGCCATTCTTATTCTTTGATACCCAATTTGGTGATTAGAGTATGGAAAATATTGGTGAAATATGGTATTGTCTGGTCCCTTTCTTGACATAACATGGTCCATCTTGTGTATTGGTCCTCGTAGCTTCCAATAGAGTAGTATTGTTTTTTAATGGCATCCCTGATGGAATCCCAGGTGGGGGAAACTACAAATATTGCAGATTATTTGTGGCCCTTTGCTCAGAGTATGTATCCCACCAATCCTTAACATGGGGGACGACCTTGAGGAGTGAAAAAGTAATATTTTCCCTATTGTAAAAATTGTGGACCAAAAAATACCCTTCGAGCAAATTCAACCACTGATCTATAGCATTCGCATCTATCAGTGCTTCAAATAATGGGATATCAAAATTTACTTTTACCTTGAAGGGGGTTGCGTGGTCGATTGATGAATATGTGTCTCCTTTGGGCAGTCACYGAAGGATTTTTGAAAAGTTGTCCATCACCTCATTATTTTTTCACGCAAGGGATTCATTGAGAAACATTTTAAAAGGATATCATGCTCCATCATATTTATTCTCATCCCCCATGAGTTTTGGTTAGGTTTGGTGTGAACGATCTTGAAAAGGCTCGACTGGTTCGAGTCCCAGCTTCTTGTACCCAGATCTTGTCGAGGACATGTACAAAGAAAAACAAATGAAGAGCAGATCGTTCTGATACCATTGATCCAGATTTATGAGTGGAATGAAATGAATAATAGGTTGAATACCATAACATAGATATACGAATAACAACAACAAATATCTAGTGAACAATAACTTCTATTGAATAAATAAAATAAGTTGAAACTGTAAAACTACATAACTGAAACAACTTGCTTGAATGGTGGTAGCTATCTCTGAGAAGAGATGTGAATGCTACGCGCATCCATCTGAGAAGAATGATTACAATGAGGGTCAAGAGTATTTTTTAACATTACTTATGAATTCCAAAACCCTGGACATCCAAAAAACTAACCCTAGGAGATGAAACGCCAAAAGTTATGTGGGCCCCGATGGGTAAGTTGGTACATCAACTTTTCGGGGTCGTAACGTTTGCATACGGCCTTCATTTTAGGCACGTGATAGCCCATTAGAAAGGTGTTTTCAATAAATATACATTATTCCATCAAACATTGACTATGTTTATAGTTTGACTGTGGAGAGCCAAAAAAACATTGTTTAGGGCCCTAAAATGGCTCTGGAAGTACAGAAATATTTACTGACATGAAAAATTTCAAAATAAGCCAGTTGGAATAGGTGGGCGGCCACCAATATCCACCTGGATACTATGTAGGGATTCAGGATAACCCGAGAAGTGCATGAACCATAAAAAGAAATGTCATCATTACAAAGAAACGTGTTGAACTAACAACTATCAAGAGGATCTAGTTGGAATAGATGGGTGGCCACCAATATCCACCTGGATCAGAGCAGCCACTAAGGAAAAATGGACAATCATGGTTTTCAGTGATAGAGGGAGTTGTCCTATGACTTTGATATGAAGGATATTGGTCTGATGCACTATTACTTGGGACTAGAGGTATGGAAAAAGCTTAGTTAAATATTCCTAATTCAAGGGAAGTATGCAGTGGAAATCCTAAAGAGGTTCAGGATATTGGATTGCAAGGCAATGGCTACACCTATGGTATAAAATCTAAATTTGTTACAGGATATTACTTCAGAGACCGTGGAAGTTCCATTATACAGTCAAATGGTGGGTTCATTGATGTATTTGATGAATACACGACCAGTTATATGTTTTGTTGTGAACACCCTGAGTCAGTACATGGTTGACCCCAGACATATTCACCTTATTGCAGTAAAACATGGGATGAGGTACCTTAAAGGTACAATGGATTATGGGGTCGAGTATGTTGCAAAAAATGAGATCAATCTACTTGGATATTCGGATTCAGATTGGGTCGGTAGTGTTGCAAACCGAAAAAGTACATTTGGATGTTGCTTCACTTTGGGATCCGGTATTATTTCATGGATCAGTAAGAAGAATTCATTTGTATCACTTAGTATGACTATGTAAGAGTATGTGGTAGTATGTGTAGCAAGTCGCAAAGCATTATGGATTCATAAATTGTTGACTGGATTATTCGATATTGTGATGGAGGCGACCTGTATCTTGTGCGACAACCAGAGTTCCATAAAGTTGTCATAGAACCCCATGTTTCATGTTAATTTGAAGCATATCGAAATTAGGTATCACTATATTAGGTATATATTGCAGAAGGGAGCATTGAGGCTCAAATATGTAGCTATCGATGAGCAGGTTGCGGATGTCCTGACAAAGCCATTGTCAAGGATGAAGTTCGATTACTTTAGGGACAATCTCGACATAGTCCCTCTTTAGAGGGAGTGATGGATTCAGATGTTATCGCAATGTAGTGGATGTCATGATGGCATGTTGTATCTATTGGAGAGCTACCCATTGGCCCTGGATGAACGCTGAAGAGAAGAGGTACAAATGTTATCATAGGGTACTGGATGTCATGCATAAATATATCCAAGTTTTATATGGGAAACTGGATAGTTTCATGATGACATGTTGTAGCTATTGGAGAGCTACCAACCGAACCTGGATGCATGTTGTGAAGTCACNGAGGTACAAATGTTATCATAGGGTACTGGATGTCATGCATAAATATATCCAAGTTTTATATGGGAAACTGGATAGTTTCATGATGACATGTTGTAGCTATTGGAGAGCTACCAACCGAACCTGGATGCATGTTGTGAAGTCACTATGGATTTCATGTGATGTATATATTTGTGTATCTGACATTCAATGGTCATGAGCTCGTGTGGATGGTGACAGTGTTAGAGTTTGTGTCAAATAGAATACCTTCCTCATTAAGAGGGAGTGTTGATATTTAATGTAATTTCAGAAGTTATTCATAAGTTTAATTGTATTGGTTATTCCTAAGTGTAAGTGTGAAAGGGTTTATTGATAAGTCATGTATTTTAGGCCTTTTACAGTATAAATAGAGGTTATATCAAGTCATTTTGATCATTGATTGAATATAATTACATGAGAGTAGTACGCACTTATGTAGGAGGATATTCTTGGTTCATGTCTGGGTCTCTTTGGTCTTGATTTCATGAAAGAGGATTGTATGACATTGTACATGTTGGAGGAATCTATACTGAGGAAAGTTTGCAATATTTTCTCTATCTTGAGGGTTTCCCTAAGGATATATCTTTTTGTTCTGTGGATATATATCTTTCAGTTGTGATCCTTTTTCATATTAAATAATAATATTCACATACAATATCATCTCTTATGAAAACTCAATAGACTATAATTATGCACAAACTTCATATGTTAATGTTATGAGACAAGTAATTGTGTTTTTATTTAAGATAAACACCAAACTATTGACTAAGAGGGAATAAACTTGATAAGTATTGACCATGATACACCACATGAAATTGATGAAGTAGAGGGACTGATTGAATGGTTGAGTGGAATGGAGTTGACATGTTTCGATGAAGAAAATAGGAAGCTTGCATATCAATCTAACCTATGCTTGCAAACATAATAAATACATCTACCACCATACCTGACTGGTATGGCACCACATGACCAATGAAGGTGATTAACAGACAAGTGTATGGAGAGTTAATGACTATGGAAATTGGGGCATTAAAATATATAATGGTTGGTTGAACAACTGACAGGGAATGTACCATGGACCACCCCTTCAGACTAAGTGTGTTGGACTATAGGTTATGTTTGCAGCAAGCTGTAAAGATCTCGAGGGATGGGGAGGAAGACCAAAAAGAAGAAAATGTATACATGCAGAGAGAGATTGTGTAGAGACACAAACAAAGAGATATATACCAAAACAAAAGGGAGAGAAAGAGTAGAAGAGGCTCAAAGATGAGAAAGAGAGGAGGCACAAATGTGTTGATTGATAGGGAAAAGAAAAAAATTATGAAGGAAAAACAGAAAGTTGGTCTGAGTTGTTAATGATCACAAAGAACAAAGAAGACTCATATTTCCAAACTGGAGCAATAATGGGATGCATATCGGTTCTTACTGGATAGAAACTGACACAGGTAAGGGGAGGTCGCAGAGGGACTGTTGAGAAGATAAGGGACTCCCTTATGCAAAGAAAATCCAATTGATAAACCACCTGATAAAACTGTAGAGACCCGAAGCTCGGAGGTAGGTGGAAACATCTGCTTTGTCAGAGTAGGAAGGAGAGTAACCTTCTTGGATCATTACAGACTCAGAACCCTACTGAGTCAATTTCCTTGGTGGTGTCATGGCTTGGAACAAGGGTGGCATGCTATAGGAATTGACTCTATAGAAAGGCCTATGGTTGGGAGGAAAGGTTTCCTCTCTCAGTTGGTTGGATTTGATTGGTTCCTTATCAGATAAGTGTTTATTTGCACTACATTTATAGTGAATGACATATTTGAATGTTTATATATGGATTTTTTTCTTGAATGTGTAAATGTCTGAATCTAAGAGAAAGTTTGTGAACATTACTTATGATTTTGAATTTTTTTAAGATGAGCTATATTACAATGTTTATTATTTCTCTGTCATATCGTGAAAACGACTAAGTGCAAATTGCTATTAGCTCGAATAGTCTATTTTTCCTCTATGGATATTTTGTGCATCATGTGAAGTTATAAAATTGAGTCTGGCATCTTGTACTAGCCATAGAATTGGTTTTGAGTCTTGGAGGACATGATTAAAGTCCTCTAGAATTCAAAAAAGTGAATAAGTCCTTCAAATGGACTAATATGACTCCTTAGAACCTTGTGTTAGCTAGAGGACAACCACTCTTATATATATGAAGAGATCAGGACCATTAATCGGAGGGATTTTTTAGGTAAAGGCGTCAAAGAAGCCACAAGGACACCATGGGAAAGACTCCGAACAAAAGAATCTAAAGTGTAACGCTTGAAGTGAGACCATTGGAAGGAAATCTCATGTGCGGTGAGGATGATTTTGAAGGATATGCTCTAAAGTTGAGTGGATGTGGGAAGTAGATATACAATTAGGCTAGGTAAACCCTCAGTCATTTATTTTAGTAGGTCCCACAAGTGATCCGAGTGGGAAGAGAGTGAAATATGACTAGGAGCGTCAGGGCGAAGACAAGTGTCAACAATCAATTTGTCGACTCGTTTAAGTGCAGGTCTAGTTGGCTCAGAGTTGGCTACTATTTGGATTACTCCTTGGAGGCGCTAAAGTATGACTCTGATGGAGGGAAGATCTCAACCGTAGATCTGTGAGTGGAGAGATGGAACGATAGTTGTTGATCTATCGTGAGTCCCACCTAAGTTAGGAGGCAAAGTGTTAGCATCATGATTGGCGTGGTATACCAGTGAGATAGCAAGAGTGATTTTAAGGTTACAGGTTTAATTCATTCATTATTTGATGAGTTGAGCGTGCTCAAGAAAGGCCAGAGAATCTTTATACCTCGAGTAGATATCAACCATTGGTCGTGAGACCGTGACGCATATCTACGACATCCATCGAGGAGAATACATATTCTTCAATACCTTGAGTTTGTATCAGTGGAACTTCCTGAACGTCTCGTGCTCTGAATGTATGGTATCGAGATGGAATATTCTTCGATACCATATCCTTCAAAGGTGAAGAAAAATGCATTGAGAGAAATTCTAAGTAACAAAGACTGTAGGTTTTCATGGACTGAAGTCCTATCATGGCTGACTAGACTAGAGCCACGCCAGGACCAGGTTGTCTCCCACATCATATGGAATGAGGAATTAGGCTTCATGTGGGTGCCACATCATAGAATGAGAGATGTTTCCTATGTAACCCGAGAACTTGGCAAGGATACAAATTGTGTTCCAAAACTCCATTTTGAGTGAAATTATTATCATTGGAAATATCTCAACAAGTAGAATATGATGGAGCTATGAAAGAGAAAATTTGATATAGTTTAGAAGAGATATAAATTTCAATGCCACATCTCTAAAAGGGATACTTAGGATCTGGTGTGATACAGAGTAGTATCATAGCAGAGTTCAAACTCTAGGCTTGAATGGGTCACCAAGATCACTTTAGATTGTATAGGAAGGATTTTGTGTTGTCTGGAATGCATGATTATAAATACTGACATGAAATGCTAATGGTAATTGTTGTTTCAACACGTAGGAAAATTTTAAAAGTTCATAGAAGTGAATGGTTCGGCAGAGTATAGACGACACCTCACACCTATGGGGTGAAGAGTTTGATGGTCGGAGGGATAGGGAAACTCCTCCTAATTTGATGGCCACTATGAGAAGTCTAAAGGTGGACAATGAGAGGATTATGAAACCCCATGCCGAACAAGAGAAACTGAATGCAATCTTATTGCAGATTCTGTCCAATATTAAAAAAAAATCTGCAGCAAAGCCCTAACAATGCATAATTACAATAGTCGGAGAGGTTGAAAACCCCTTCAGATTCCCAAAAGAATGGAGTGGCTCACATTCATGTGGGAAATATTTCTTCCAAAAGAAAGAATCAAGGTACTAAGAGAGTTAAATCAAGTGAAGGCATTTCTGCGAAGTCCTCTAGTCAGAAGACTATTTCAGCAGAGAAAACCAATAGTGGCACATAATCCAACATTTCTAAGACGAGAAAGAAATCTCAGATTTTTCTAATTGAATAATCCAAGAAAGCTAAGCCTCCTACATTTTATGGAGAGATAAATAAATGGGAAGTAACCAAAGCATGGTTATTCAATTTGAAAAAGTACTTTTGAGTACAAAATTATTTCGATAATACCAAGGAAAGGATTGCAATTTTTAACCTATATGGAGGGGATTCATTTGGTGGGAAGACCTCAAGTAAATTAAAAGGATAAAGGAAAGTAATTTAACCTGGAAATGGTTTGAGAGATACTTTTGCAAAGATTACATGTCGGAAAAGTATTATGATGACAAAATAAAGGAATTTTATGAGCTTAAGATGGGGAAACTTACCTTGGATGTGCATGCAAAAACATTTATGGAGTTGTTGAGGTGTGTTCCCTACCTTAAGAATGAGAAGGAAAGAATTCAACTCTCTCAGTGGGCTACCACAATCCTACCAAGATTAAATTTAGTTCAACAAACCCAAGACATTGGAAAACAGGATTCAGAAGGCCAAATGTTGTTACGACGAGTCTAAGAATAAGCATGAGTATTTTATGGACCCGAAAAGAAAGGATAAGAGTAGATTCTAGAAAAAGGGATTCAAGTCTTTCCCCCGTAATAATACCGGGAAGGATGCACAGTTGGGTCAACCAAGCACGAGTGTGCATTGGTAGAATTTTCCATCTCAAAGTAGGAATAAGCCAGTAGAGCCAGAAAGGGAGAGAACAAAGGAGCCCAAGAAAGGACCTTTTCAATGTTGGGGATGTTGAGAGACACATATGTTGAGGTATTTTCCCCACATGCATCGGCATGACCGTAGAAGAGTGTATAAAATGTAGGAGGCAGTCATAGTCAATGATGTAGCCATGAGTATATCGTGAATCTATGCAACGATAGAAAATATGCAAGAAGACCACCAAGCCTCTGTGGTGGAATTGAAAGGTATTATTACTAAACAACCAATATTTGTTTTAATTGAACCAAGATCTAATCTAAGTTATATTTCACCTAGAGTGGTTGAGGAATGTTCCTTACAGAGAAAGAATCACCCCAAATAATGGTTATTTGAGTTAGCCACTGGAACAAAGAGGAAAGTGGAAGAAGTAGTTCAAGGTTGTCCAATTGAGCGGGAGGTATTTCAGACCTAGGCGGTTCTAAATATTCTACCCCTTGGTTGTTATGATGTGTTTTTGCGCATGGATCGGTTAGCTGCCCACAAGGAAAAATTAAATTGTTATGAGAAAATTCTAGAATGTGAAGATGAGGAGGGTAATACAAGAATTTTGCAAGGCATTCGGAAGACAGTCTCTGTGAGACCAATATCGAAGTTACAGGTCGAGAATTTTAGCAGAAAAGGGTGTCCCTTGTATGTTGTACAAGTATTAAATTCGGTAGAAGGCAGGGAGATGAAGGTTGAATATCACCTAGTGATATGGGATTTTAGGGATGTGTCTCCAAAGGAAGTTCTTGGATTACCTCCAAAAAGATATGTTGAATTTTCAATTGATCTCGTGCTTGGAGTAGTACAAGTATCGATAGTTCCTTATAGGATTAGTACACCTAATTTGGTGGAACTGAAGATGTAGTTGAAATAAATGATGGAAAAGGGTTACATTAAGTCGATTATGTCCCCATGGGGAGCACCAGCCCTGTTTGTAAAGAAAAAAGATGGTACCTTGAGACTATGCATCAATTATAGGGAGTTGAATAAGATGACCATTAAGAACAACTAGCCTTTTCCTAGAATATACGACCTTTTTAATCAATTTAGAGGGGATACATTCTTCTCAAAGATAGATTTGAGGTCAGACTATCATCAAGTTAGGATTAAAGATGAGGATATCTACAAGACAACCTTTATAACAAGGTATGGGCACTATGATTTTGTTGTGGTGTCATTTGGGCTTACAAAATGCACCAAATACATTGATGTGTTTGATGAACGGTATGCTCAACAAGTATTTAGATAAGTTTGTCTTAGTATTTGCGGATAAAATTTTGGTCTATTTCAAGAATCGAGAGAAGCACGAAGAACACCTCAGAATATTTTTACAGGAGTTAAGAGAACATCATTTGTATGCCAAATTCAACAAGTGTGATTTCTTTATAAAGGAAATCTAGTATCTAGGCCATGTAATCTCAATCGAAGGAGTGGCAATAGACCCTACGAAGATCAAGGAAATCATGCATTGAACTTCCCCTATAAATGTGACAACAATAAGATCCTTTATGGGATTCACTGGATATTACAGAAGGTTCATCAAGGGATTCTCCAAGATCAGAAATCCTATTACCTCATTGCAAAGGAAAGGGAAGTGTTACGAGGAAAATATCTCAATGGATAGGTTTAAACCACAACAGACAGAAATGACTGTAGAAATCAACTCTACTCTCAGATATGATATATAAGAAAATATGCTAACGAAACAAGATAAATATCCTACCTTGTCCAGATGTTTGATGAAGTCCAACATTGAGCAGTTGACTCAAAGCAATACACCTGCAACTTGTCCTCAACAATGAAGAAACACAAGCATATGGTGATAATATATAATGTTAGCACATTCAATAGAATAATCCATCAACATTGATAACAAATATGCCCATGGAATAACAATTCAAATATTTTCAAGATATTAATTGGATGAGAAAAGAATATTTCTATTAAAATGTAATAAGCAAAAGTGAATGAATTACAAACTTTTGTGTTGGCATGGTTCAGAACCAAGAAAAAAATTCCCTTCCAGCTGGGCCTCCACCACTTCAATCCTCCACCAAATACAAGCTCATATAAGAGAGACAATGAGATTCTCAATCAAGTAGGGAAGAACTTGGGGGCTGAACAATGTGTTCAGACTTAAAAGGACAAAGGGATGCAGACTCAATATGAAGTGAATGATTTTTCCATAGTAACTTTGCTCTCAAAGTTGAATTCTTCTCCTCTTTTCCATAGCTCAGATAAGGCCCATTTATAGCCTTCAAGTGTAACTGAAGGGCCAACTCGGAACGTTTCCAGTATATGGAAGGTCAAGCATCATGGATCTCATGACGTGACATGGAAACCCGACACTATTTTTTAACTTTGTGCACAAAACTTGATGTACATGGGTTGTAGTGGTGCAACCCACGTATACACATGTTGTATAATAGTTAGGGTGTGTATATGTGGAAAAATATTGTTTTTAGCTCTGGAATTTGCAAAAAGGGACTTCAAGTCTGCATAGGGAAATGGAAAAAGGCCTTCTGAGCAAATTTTCATGAGGTGAGGAAAATCTTGCTATAACAAATGGCCCCTAATGTGTGAGGTCATAGGAGTATCTGTAATGGACGAAATACATTATAATACCTAAAAATGGAGTAATGGAGACTTAGGTGGATGAACTAGTTGCTCATGAGAATATTACAATCTGTACTGACTTTGCACACATGGTGACCAATTTGAATTACATTGCATATCCATGTGAAAATATACCAAACATTTGTTCATGGACATGAGTAGCCAATACAAAGGTGGCTATATGTCAAAGGGTGTCATAGTCACAAACAAAGCCTAGTAAAACATGTCTCAAAATCAATTTGAATATGTATGTACACAATGGAGTACAATCTAATACTCCATGATCACTGAAGTAACATAGGTATTGGTCCAATGAGAGATAGCAAAAGCTCAAGAAAGATGCAACTATGAACTGATGTCTTCAAGTCTTCTACACGTTCCACCAAAGGTGCAATTCTACATTGTGTGAATAAAGGAGTTGAGGTCGAACACAATGAGACTTCGTTTGATTATCGATCATTAAGGTATATCGTTAACAAATGGAAGAGCACCTACAGATAATGAAAGTAGGTATCAAGGCACAAGGTACATTCTTACAAGTGTGAATAAAGGTGTCAGGGTCGAACACTTGAATAATCCATCGATCAAGAGACATTGATGTATTCCCAACTATCGATGGTGAGAGAACTTGCCACTAATGACTGCAAGCCTCTAGGTACTCATAGGACTCTAGGTCTCGTTTCCAGAATAGATGAGCTGAAGTCGATGGAAGGAGACCAACTAAAAGGAGAGCATTGAGGCATCTCTCATCATTCAACATGAGGTACAAAGTAGTAGTTTGATGATTCGAAGGAAATCGAACAAAGAACATGTTCATGAACCAACGACCCTGTGTGTCTTTCGTGTGTGCTAAATGAAAGTGACACACGAAAAACACTTTTTGAATAGCAGCCAATAAGGAAAAATGATGACAAAGGTGAGGAAACCACCAATAAGGATAATGGAATCCAAGTCACTGCACGAATCCCAATGTGTGAATAGATTTCTTGTCGTCGAACACAAGGGAAACCCCCCAGTTAGCGACCAATGATGAAATGTCGACTGTTGGGTTCAAGGTTGCCTACCAATGAGGATAGTAGGACCAGGGTTGACAATAGGACTTACAACTTCATGTAATTCTGAGACACACTGAGGCTATGGCCAACATGAAAAGTCAATATTTTTTAGGAATGGTCGACACAGGTTGATAGACATCCTTTGGAAAAGAGCAAGAGACATATGGAAGACTCTGGCAGCATACAGTCAATGATGAAGCTTTGAGATGCATGAGGCATCAATCAAACTCTCCATAGGGACTCGAAGAATAACCAGTCGGGGGAGTAAAATCTACGTAATGAGTTTAGATTCCTAAGGTCATGCTAAACCCAAAATTTTGATGACAAGTGGACTCAAAAAAAAAATCTTTATTCAAAGGCGACACAGTTGTTGCCAATATAAGATAATATTATTTTATCGCCCGTCTTTTTTTGTTTTTTCATAGTCAAATGAATTCTATGATACAGAGGAGGAAACGAGTGTCATAAGTAAGCAACTAGTTCCAGCAATGGAACATACCTATGCTCAATGTAAGGAGGTGCATGAGGGATATGGACACTCAGGGGAATGTTTCCTCTTGTGTATAGGGTGTCAAGATGCAAAGGATATAAACAAGGATCTACTTGGATGATGATGCAAACTGCTGAGGTGAAAGGCTTATAACACAAAAGAGAGAACCGACAATAGGCTCAATACTACAAGTAAGAGAATGAGATGCAAATACAAATTAACGCCAAAAGATGTCCTTTTTCGTAATCTTAGTCTACTTGGTTTGAAAAAGGGGTAAACTTACAACAAATAGACATCCTTTCAAATCCAATTTACGAGTGTGAAAGAGACAAGTTCACTCAACAATATTTTCACTTTTTGAGAGAGTCGGAAAAGAGCTTGTATCAGACTCGTTGAGACTTTTCTAAGCGGCATGTCATGGGGGAGGCCAAGGCTCCCGTGTAGGAATTCTATGAAAGGTCAGTAGCTTACGAAAATCTGACACAAGCTTGGGTAAACCCAGATCTTTCCAAGTAGAGGGGAATAAAATACTCGCAGAGGGTACCTTCCCAATGATGTATCGAAGAATGCCTATTATTTGAAAGAGCATAGGAGAAGGAATTTGATACCCCACAATACCATCCCAGTCAAAGGGAACCTCCCTAAGACTTGGAGGGAGAGTACTCGGGGAGACTAAACTCTCTCTTGTTCAAAAGGTACATGACTAGAAATGTTAATGACATGGCCGAAAGATGTTCCACTCCTCAAAACAAGAGTGGAGTCAGGTGATGATTTCATCGACATGGCTACTATTTCATTCAAAGGAGAAACATAATTTTGGGAAACCAATGAAGACTCTAAACTCGAAGGGTCATCAGACAAGGAGTGCACTTCTTCCATTTCAACATTAGTAGGGCATAAGCAAGTTAAATGGCTTGCTTTGCAAATCATGTAAGATAGTTGGCTTAGGTTTATGAACATTTGGTATGTATTGTTGGACACACCTACCACATTTAGAGGGGGGGTGAATGAGTGTGGGGCTCTTTTTCCCAAAACTCCCTTTTACACAAAAACTCATTAGTTAGAATTCAACTTTTACTCATTAATCATTGTTGTCATTTATAACCACTTAGATGTGAACATATATCAACACTACATCATCAACAACTCATCATCACAAGGAACACAATATGTATGTACAATTTTCTTTGTATTACTAACTACAATCCTTGGGGTTTATCAACAACAACTTAATAGAGTACAACTCTGCAAGAGCACCTGATTTATAATGCAAGACTCAACTTACACCCTCTGCACCAACTGAGATGAGTCAACAATCCTCAATAGATATCAATCTGTCAATAGGTACACGACCTATCAGTAGTGCAGCCTGCATGTGTATGTGCCCTGGCTCACTACAGCCCGCGTATGTACGTTTCCAATGTATACAACATCCTGCGTATACCTTCTGAGCTATTGGGGTTTGTCCTTTAAGATCAAATCATATTATCTGCAATCAATATATCATTCTCTTTGTCTTTCAAACTGACCACCAACCAGTCACATCACATCCAATCTCTCCAATAGCTTGTTCATGCTCCACAATAGATCAATATGAATTCTATCTCAATCATGTATAAACAACTAGTATACCACAGAAATCATGTCACCACTGAATCAAAAGAGTATTTCTCACTCCATCAACCAAATCAACCAAACTGAACCACATCATAGAAGCCATACCAAGAATTCCCTAAGAATTCACAACACATCAAACAATAGTAACCATCAAGACAATAATGTAACCATACCAGTGTCTCAGTGATAGATCTGAGGCCATAGAATGTAGATCTGGAACCTGCCTCATCATCCAAGATCTTAGCACCAGCTCAAACACAAGTCTTCACCATTCTATCCACTATACACTCCCTATCCTCATACATCCTTCATACATACTCACCCTATGCACAACCAGTCTGCGTATACCTCAAAGTATATGCACCCTATACATAAATAGCCCGCGTATGCATCAGAAACTAGGTTTTCTGAAGCTCCCAGAATTTTGTCGTCAAGATCTTCGACATTGCCGAAACTTTGATGTGTCCATGAGATCCTCCTCATGATCTCTTTCTCATAATAGATCTTCAATAATTCTCAAGAGATCCATACAAAATATGCTCTCACAAGAATCTCTCCATAAAAATCTCTCCATCAATACTCCAGAAGATAATCTCACAAGAATCTCTCCATTGATCCACAAAGGATGAATTGCAAGAGTCCATAGCTATCTTATTTATACTTTCATCCTCTAGGTCACTTTACCCACTTTTAGGTTTCTTAACCTATTTTTCTTATTTTAGGGTTAACCACTTTCCATAAATAGAAATTTCTCCAATATTTTATCATTTAAATATTCCTTCTTGATTTTGTCACCTTACTTTATCATTTAA
>SNQJ01S0179045.1:0-16014 GCA_010110895.2 Picea sitchensis | reverse complement strand
GGGACTAAGCTCCACCCCAAGGCAAGGAAATCTAGGCTAGGTTGAGGTTACAGGGAAAACAACACACAACCACAAGGAAGGGATTCTCTCCAAGGAACCTCCCACGCTCACTGCCCACAGACCCTCATTCCCCACATGCCTGTCCCACCCCAGGAGTATACACCTTCTCTGTCACCTGAACAGTCCTTCGGCTGCTAATCTCCCTTGCCTTGGGTTACAGGAACAGGCCGGACCGAAAGTCTCCGAACTCTGTGGAAGCTACAGGGTTCCTTCTAGGAGTCCTCTCCTTCCTTCTCACACTCTCTCACCTGGAGAGAGCATTGCACCACTGGCCAACAAGACCCCACGTAGTCCAGCACTGCGTGGTCACAACAAATCACGGGGAAAATAGACACGGGCTTCCCAACAGGTTCAACAATGGCTGGTCACTTATATTTCCCAATCCGCCAGCATAGAATAGACTCACGCTCTGGTTGTCAGGGATGCGTGACAAACAATCCACGCAGGGTTAACATAGGTTCGAACTGTTCAGACAGGGTTGGTATCGGCTATCTCAGAAGTCAACCCAGGCTTTTCGGCTTTCAGGGATGCACCCCAGGTATTCTTTTGTAGAGGTCCCATCGTTTACCTTCAGACTGCCAGGTAGAATGGAGGAGATCTCCTCTCACGGCTCCTCCTGGCCATTTTATTTGCATGCACCAGGGCTAACACTTGTCACCCTTGGAATTGCATGTGTTCCATCAACATGCATCCCCTTTGCACGCTTACCCTTTCCAAAAACTAGGATGAAATGAAACATAAAATGCACATGTTCTTTTGGAATAATATTAAAATATTGTTCCCAGGCTTAAGCCCCCTAGGCTTAGCCCCCAGGCTCAACACTTAGCCCCTTTCCCACCTTCCAGCCCCTAATTCCTTGCCTACTCTGTGGATGCTCAGTCCCCCTTCACTCATTCATCGTGGTCGGTCTGCACCTGGCTGTGTTTATATTTTATTAAATGTTCTGCATACATACAAGTACAACAACATGCTCCTGGCCTTCAACACTTAGGCTCCCTGGCCTAACAAACACATAAGTCTCCAGCTTATAAGAACTTGGATCACCATCCTATAAAACATAATGATAATTCCTTTCAGAACCTGGTTTACAATGGGGCTCGGCTTTGGGGACACTACACTCTCAACAATGGAACCCTTTCAAGGAAGAAGGACACCAAAAGTTATCCGTACCCAAATTGCTTCAAGTTTCCCATCCTACACTTCGTCAATTGTCTCTTCACACTACGGAGAACTGCATCCGACCAGTTGAAGACTCATGGCTCTGTGCACTCTATGGCGTATTGGAAGTAGCTCTGGAGAGCCATGTGTGCAGCCATGCTCCCGGCCATGCATGCTATAGTGAACAAAATGGTTCGCAAGGTTAAGTCTTGGAGCCCCCAAATAGAAACCTTTCTCTTGCTTCTTTCTACCTCAGGAACATAGTACCTATGACAATACTCACTCATAGGGAGTCTGTCGCCACAACCACTAGTCAAGCTAGCATGGTATCCATTCCGTGATAGCCCTGTTAGAAAATAGATATCCTCGATATCTAGGGTCAATATGTGGACTCCCACGTGAAACAACTGTTGGTCTATGTCCCACATATGGACCAGGTATTCCAACAATCTAAGTTGATCCCTCATGCCCAAAATCCTGAAGAATTTCAAGAGCCCGCAGTCTCGGAGGGAAGTGATGGTGCCCAGGTCATTCCTGACAATGGCATCCTCTTCCTCATGTTCTCTTTCTCGCCACTCCAGATTGTGATGGTCAAATACCTACACAAGATCCATAAGAGAAGGGTCAACAACTTATTTCAAACCTTAGCATAATTTTTATTGAGCAATAGACAATTTTAAAATTCATTTTTCGGCCCTCGCAGGTACCCCTTTAGCACAGTGAGAGATTCTCGCAGGTTCCCTTAAGTCTAATTGAAATAATCCTATATTCTCGCAGGTCTGGCATGGCTATCCTATGAGAATGCTCGGACGCAAGTTATGGCCCTAAAATGGACCCAAAACCCTGAAAATTGCCAATGAAAACTAAAAATAAACCATGGAAAAGGTGAGAGATTAAGAGCTTACCTCGTTGGCGGAGATGGTCTGCCAAATGGTCACTTGTGCCTCCCACAATCGAGCAAAAAAAATTGGGGGAAAATGAGGTGTATTGAGTAAATTTTTTGGCAAAATCACAATGAAATGGTAAAATCCCTTTTTACCCATATTTATTCACTTTTTACCATTTTTATTGATTTTTTATATTATTTTTTCTATAAAACCTAATGCCTTAATAGTCCTATTAGTGTGGTTTTTACAGATATTGCAACTTTGATGTCCAAACAAAGGAGTATGGATGTTTTTTCTTTTTGTTGCATGTATGACTGCTTTCTAGGGTTTTTAGAGAAACGCCGAGCTCAGTCTTCATTCGTTCTCATGCTCGAAAATATATGAGAACATAACCGAGTATACTTTTTCTCATCTTTTCATAATCATATGGTAACACGAAAATGACCACCCTAGAGGAGTATCCTTTAAGATCTTTTCATGCTCCGTAAAAATGAAAAGATTGCCGAGCGATCTTGTTCTCTTCACGCTCGTTAAAGTATCTGAAGAAAATGTTTGACGAGTGATAGTTTATCACTTTTTTTGGTCTCGTTGGATTTATTTACGAAAATTGAACTGGGATATTTCTCTTTAAGTGTTTTTCAGACTCTCAAAACATGAAAAAATCCCGAGTTTTCTATCCTTGGACTCGTTAAACAGACATCGACAGACGTGTAATGGGACTGAACCACTCCTTCATAGGGTTCGTTAAACATACTCCGAGGGAATTGTCCGAAGGATGAGCTTACATCAACAAGCATATGTTATCCTCCTCAAGATTGCGTAAAAATAAAGAGGTACTCGCCAGAAATGGTAGGGAAAATTTTGGGAAAGGGATGTGTTTTCGTATTCATATTAATGGCAGTAAGCGTCCCTCTTGAACATGACACCCCCTATTCGTCATTTGAATCCGGGTTGGGAAATCCATTTGTCTCTCGTTCAAATTGCTACAAGGTTGTAGCTTGGGTCGTCTTGGAGTCAGTACTGCCAAGTCCTTGGTCGTGTCATTCATATGTTCAAGAGAAGTTCACACATGCCCTCTATTGAGTTGGCCATTTGTAGTTGTCCATTCTTACTATGTCGACCTTCCCTGTGTCCATTTCAAATTGTATTCATACTCTGTTTCACCCTCAAAATATATTACATATTTCATGTCATTGATGGGGGATACATCAAGGCCCTCCTATGAAAAGTATTGTTCTATTGACTCCAACTCATTATCTAGAAACAAGACTTAGAAATTATTTAGTACCTTAGAGCCTGCATGCCTTAATGGCAGGTCTCTTCGCTTTCGACAGGGGTTTCACATCATTGATACCTGATCGAGATATTTCGTTGGGTGCTCAACTTCAGCTCATTTATTTTCATTCATTCGGATTGTACTTCGGTACCTTGGGAGTCATTGAAATCAATGGTGATTTCCCTTGCACTTGTTAATGGTTTTCATCAATTATTGGTAATCAATTGGTTTCTACCATGTTCGACTTCAACATGTGTAATCGCATGGCTAGATTCATACTTTTGGGTGACGGGATTGAAGACCTTGGGTCTCATATTTTTTATCTAGGCTGCTATGGAGTGATGATTTGTATCATCACATAGATACACTTTGTATGTCATGTGGATATGTCGTCTTAATTTAAGTCTTCTTGCATAGATCCACAATGTATTCCTGGTGGCTATGCAACATTTTGACGACATGGATCCATGGTGTATGGTTGGTGGCCATGATCTACATTTGTGAATTTATTCATTTGTGATATGAGTATGGGAGTGCCTACCTCAGAACTGGTATTATATTCTGCAGATGCTTGGTTGTTGCAGGTTTCCGATTAGGTGCGCTCCTGGTTTCTGACACACACACGTAGCTTACAAAGTATTTCAGATGTTAGATATTTTGACCTCGTACTTTGGGGGGAATTCTCTTACACATGATTTTGGTCACTTTGGTGATGTCTCAACAGTGATGTGTTATGTCTCCTAACAAGGACTTTTTTCCTGAGAAAACTAGCTCCTGTCTTCTTCCAAAAACATATTTTTAAGGTGAGTTCGTAGGCTGCCTATGGTATAGGGTGCAAGAATCCTTCATTCTCACAGGCCACCCACACTTAGGGTGTGAACTTCTCATAGTCTTCTCCATATATAGGGTGAGAACCTATTTTTAAGCTTGGAAAGAAGAAGAGGTCATGAAGGTTTTAGAAGGGGGATCTTCTAGAAAATGAGTTGGCATTCATATGGTTGTCATTCTACTGACTTCTCAGATTTGGTGGGATCATCCTCATCCATGTAACCATCTCTCCTTCTCCTATATATTGAAAGGTTTCTCATGGAAAAGGTTAAGCAAGATTGAATGAAGAATTGGTGAAAGAATTGTATGAAGAACCCTGCTTGGATAGAAGCTTGAAGACTCTATTTGGTATATCAAGAGGAATTGGATTGTCTTCATGCTAGTGTAGAGTAAGTGTGTGTGTTGGAACCAAGGGTCACTGAAAGGAATCCTGCGACATCAAGGCGATTAGGTTGTATCTTCTACTTTCATTTAATACAATACAGTGGCATGTCCCTTTCCCATAAAATTACTCTTATTTTATAGCATAATTCCTTGATCATATGCATAAGTTGACATTGAATATACTTTGCTATCTTCACTTTGGTTGGTTTGTGTTGCCTTGGACTTGACATCACAAGAGAATTGGAGTGAAGTGGGAACAATAGAGACCTAAGGAAGAGATATCAAGGTATGTCATGCATTCCTTCTCTTTAGTAGATTCAATGACTACAACTTAGGGAAAGAGTCTTGTCCTGTCCTGTTTTGTTCTAGATCTAGGTGGATCTAGGGAGATCTATTAGTGTTTGCACCTACCAATTTGTCTGATAACAGTCACAATCCTGCTCATGCCTCTCACTGCTAGCGTCAACAATGGAATCCCCAACAACACACTCCTCAAAATATAAGGCACTGAAATGCCCACTGTCCACTATGCTACTGAGTCCTCCTGCAGGCCACTTCACACCATCACCAACTGCTACCCCCATCTGAATTGCACTATATCCTATATGGGCAATTCTATCCTCCTGTGCACTCACCCTACTAATATCATCTGAACCTGGATCCCATACAGATGTGTCCAGACACATGTTATGGTCATCCTGACCAATAAGGAGTGTATCATCATCATTGTAGATTGATCCTAGGAGTAAGTGTCCCAACAAGCTATCGGTCTCCAAAACATGGTCCATTAATGGAATCTCCAAGAGTGGTGACTCACTCTCCTCATACTGATAGGTATGTGTAAGTTCAACTATCTCTAAGACATACCTCTCCTCCTGGGTCTATAGATCCATATGTCCCTTGTGTACAATCCCCACACAAGTCTCCTCTACCATATCAGGAATTCCACTGATATTCTCATGTGTCGTGGCTTGCATATATGACTTAGAAGATGAAAAATGTGGCTCGCTCGTCATAGGAAGATCATCATACTCCATACATGACTTCCTGGAAGCCATGTTTACACCCATAGGTAGGTCATCCAACCTCCTAATCTCATCATGTCTAAGTATCAACACATATGAATCCTCACAAGTGTCACTAGTATGCTGAAGTGTTGAATCCTCAACATTTCCTGATGGGGAAGATGAAGGACATGCACTATCATCCTGTCCATCCAAATTTCCTTCAAATGCACAAGAGTCACTAGCCTCCGTCTCGATCATCTGGTTGAACTTATAGTACATGTCTAAATTTTGTACCCCAGCTCTGGCAATGAATTTGGATGATCCGTCAAAAGAAGGTATGGTGAGTTTACCAACTTTTCGGATGAAATCTATGTTATTTCCCTGTTGTTGTTGTTCTCCTCCTCTTTGAAGTTATTTGGGATGTTCCATGCCCCTAAGTCCACAATACTCGACCAATTTCATGTCATGATGAAAGTCAGGACCCAATGCTGCATACTCCCTCTTGTACTCTACAAAGTCTTCCGCCTGAGTGGGCAGACTCTATGGTAACGACTATTGTGCTACTACTAGGGGTGCCCTCTGAAAACTAGGGAACCATGGTCTAGGAATCCTACTCAAAGATGTGTATGTGCGACTAGGTGTCTGGGGTCTACTTCCTGCCTTCGAGTTCCCCTATGTTGCATGTGGGTCTTGTGTGCCTGTGATGTCCACCATAGCCAATCTCTCGGCCACCTAAGCCAAGGACCGAGACATAGTTCATTGACTAGCTATTATATCACTAATAACCTGCATGAAGGTTGCCTCATGTTCCATGGGAGCCTTACCACTTCCCTCTAGTCACTCATATCTGTCTCCCCACATCCTCTTGGTCTTTTAGGTCACCCAGTGAACTCATAAACTTTAGTCACAGGCTGGTAGGACTAAAGCTCTGATACCACTATAATATACCTGATCCCGCTGATCAAGATATTTGCTACTGATCTAATGTTCTGTCTTGCATATCTGATACACTGGGGGGTTTCTGGATGCGTTTCAGTTGTATGTTTTAGATCTTGATGGTTATTGCATGTGCCTGTGGGTTACTGCATGTTCATGTTGGTTATTGCAAGTGCATGTTGCATATTTATGGTTTAAATGGCATATAAGGATGCATGCAGAAGTAAAGAACATCAATTTCTCAATAACATGTATTATACAACTTAAGCATGGAAATACAATATCATACTAGAAATATAGAATATAATCGCCAGCTAGATCTCATGGATCGTCACTAGAATATAAGAAAATAACATCAAAATAACCGTTATCAGAAGATGATAGCAGATCTGATGCATGCACAAATAGATCGACAAAAATATGTGATTCCGAAGAAGTACGGTAACCACTACTAGCTGGAAAAAACATCCAGAAGAATAGACCATTGGAATGTGCCATAAAATGCTCCAATAGAAGTTCCCTGGCCTCAAGACTGGAATGGATGAGTGTTGGATCTCAGATCTAGTCTCTGAGGCACTGGATCTGGACCCTTGGGGGATTTGCACGCCTCCTGGGACACTGGATGCACCCCAAAGGATTCCACCAATGGAATCTACTGCTATAGGGATCAAAATGATCATCTCGCCAAATGAGGAACTGGGTTGGAAGGATTTGCCCGGATCTACTCTGATACTCTGCATGCAACCCTCAACTATCTATCTGGAAGATTTGTGCCCTAAATGGACGGATGGTGCTCTCTGAATGATTCCATCATCAGAGTCTAATGGGAAGTATCTCAATCTAAGCGCCCTAGATGGATCTCAATTGTGTCGAAAGGAAAAAGTAATCAAATCTCTATCCTCATGGAACTCATCAAACCCTAAATCTGACTTGTGCCCTCACTAGATGAGCTACGCACACTATATTGGATTCTCTTGAATAGCTTAGTGAAATACTTGGTTGGTATCTCCGATGGGCTAGGGTGTGTCTCTCAACATCGAAACTGATCAATGGTGGTGGTTTCCTCCAGAAATCCACAAAATAGCAAGGTCGACTCTCTTCCTTATTTGGGAACTCTCAACATCAAATCATAACAATGCATAATGAATTAGGTTGCTTTACCCTTCCTTTACCAAAGCCCAACTATGCAAAATGGATCCTGATGATGAACGATACAAGTTGAGCCCAGATAAACCCCTCAATATCTCTTGAACTCTCTGTCACCCCTATCTGACTACTTGGGTAGGCATAACACTCTGAAATGTTGTAATGTTATAATGTCCCAAAATGGGGACATTACATATGGGTCTAGACACAATAAAAATGTAGATACTTCAATAGAGGTACAACTTGTCAATTAATATTTGTTCGACATAGATGACTATAACTTTGAATCTCAACAATCAATTTTCTATAACCTTGAATCTCAACAATCATTTTTATTTCTCAATTTGTTTGATATTTCTCTTATAGAATGAGTGTACATGTAGTAGGATTTGAATTCAAATAAAAGAGAATATATGAGAGAGGTAATGTGGCATGTTTTTTCCACCTAAATGTAAGATCTTTAATGGAAAATATTGTACTAGTTTGCATTCTCTATAGACTTATACCAGACACCAATATTTCCGAGTTTTTTTCATTAACCAACACATATTCCATTGATTTTATTGTAGTAATTTTTATTACATTCTATTAATACAACAAATGATTTCAAATAACTATAAATTATGACAATACATGAAAGAATAACATAAGTGGTAATTTCTCTCCTGAATAATTTCCCCAATTTTCTTCACTATTTTGTGAAAAACCTTCACATCACTTTGCTATTATGTATATAATTTTGATAGGGTTATCATACTAAAAAAACCTCAAATACAATATCATATTTGGTGAAGGTACAAATTGTAAAATATACAAATAACTTGTTCTCTAGATTCAACAAAAAATATAATTGACATCTTCAATCATTTACCTCTTCAAAAAACATTTCCAAGCAAATTCCCAAGAGGTCGTCACATATATCACAGCTCTTCAACATAATTCATTTATGATTTTGCAAAAAAATAGTGGGAAACATTTGTGTAGTCAAAATTCCAAGAAAACAACCATTTCTTGAACCATTTAATTCAAATTATTCCCCCCTCATTATTATTCTTGATCTATTTCTTTCCTTTCCACACTTATACAGAAAACAAAATAGCATGCACCCTTGTGTGCTTTTTGTTTTAGGTTCCCTTTTAACCAAAATGCCTCCATTTGAACTCGTCTCAATTTTTTTCTACCTCCTCTGCTTGCAGAGGTTGAAAAGAGACCACACCAAGAATGTATGAATAAGTTGTAAATTTCATCTTGTTACCATACCATATATCACACAAAAATGTAAAGTCCTAAAACCTAGGTGAACACTTGTAGAACTAAGAGGTTGGCCACTGTTTCCTCCACGTCACCTCACCATACTTATTATGCACTTTAGAATAAGGTAAAATGGAATCCTAACCAAGGGGGTATTCCCTATTGGTTACTAATCTCAATGTGTATGTAGTATATAGTGGGAATATGATAAATCTTAGCAACAATAAAAACAAATGAAAAGTAAAGATGAATTTATATTGTTGGGGAATGGTGGATGAAAGAGAGACTATTTCCTTACTTTCTTGGGTAATTGAGTCATATAGAAATTTTAGAGGATGGTTCTAAAATGGATTAGGGGGAAAAAATAAATCAATTTATGTGTATAATTATAACCCCTAACTTGGTTTTTTGATTTACAAAAGTAATGATGGAGAGGGTTTATAATAGATACACTACTTAAGGAAAACTTCAAAGGTGTACCCTACCAAAGATTATCTAAAAATACACCTAATAAATTGATGTAAAGTTCATAATGTTTTATATTGAAGGTAAATGACACAAAATGGATATAAGAGGGAGGAAAATAGTTACGCTTTCCATTTCCAATTAGATACATGTACCTTTCTTTGGTTCTTGATTTGTATTTGTCATCCATGCACCTATAAACAAACTTCCAATATAGTGCCTAGAACAAATAACCACACATAAAAAGTTGTACTAGTATTACAAAATATCTTAAACAAAGTAAATACAACTTGTATTCCAATAACTTATATCTTCTTTCATTTACACCAAAAATTCCCAAGTTGCAAATTGAGAGAGAAAACCCTTATATAGGTTTGAGCTCCATCTTCCTCATACAATAAAACAATATTTGTTTTCCTCCAAAAATTACAATACAATACTAATGTCAACTACTTGCTTACTAAAAGTAGAAATAAGTTTGTTGAGATCCTCATCTTCCTCCAATAAAATATTTCTAGGAAACAAATAATTTGTTATTCTCACTTGACTAACTCCAATAACGAATTGAACAATGAATAAATAATGATTTAGTTACAACAAACTTCTAAAAATAGAGCTGATAAATAAGGGTGCCTTCTTTGTTGGAGGACAAACCAAGTCTAGGATATAAAATAACAAAATGAAAGGTGTGCCCTCCTAGATGATGTGTCCAAGTGCGAGATAGACATGAAATAATCCAGACACTTTGATCCTTGTGTGCATGTGTAAGCAATCAACCTTATATACACACATGTAATGCATATTAGATCACTACATGAGTAGAATGAGTCAACATGTGTCCAAGTGGAAATTCATGCATTATCCAAAGATAGAAGTAGTGGGGAAGGACCAAATAGACACTCAAGTGGTGTAAGTGCCCTCATCAAGATGAAATAGAAAGTTGTGTAAGGATACCTCATCCATATGCATGTTCTATCACCATACCAACGTGGAAATCCTCCAAATATGTGGGAACCCCTAAGATATAACATAGGAACATGTGAAACAAGATCCCCTCATGTGAATATATGCCTCAAGAAGTGGAGCACTCAAGTGGAACATGCCAAGTCATCAAGTCCAAAATCGAAAGTGTAACCAAAGTCAATGAATGTGGAAGTAAACTCCTCCAAGTGGCACACGTGGCTCCAATAGTTTATTCAATAACCATAGATCAATATAGATGAGGTGGATCTCAAGGTATAAGTTTTATCATCATTAAATAGAAACCATAGATCAAGTGCCATGTCATCGACAATTCCCACATGTGTACAAAAAACACCATCCATAACCTAAATCCATGAGAAATTCCTCCACATGTGTGCAAGAAAAGGACTGGTATATGAAGATGTGTTGTAAAGTAAGTATAAAGTCCAACCTCAATATTGAAATAGAACCAAGTAGCCATGTGCTCAAGTGATGGAGTCAAGTGTAACAAGGAGTGGATTTTCCACTCTTATCGAACCTCAAGGGCCCAAAAAATCACAATGGAGAGAAATAACCACACTAGATCAAGTTTATATCTCATAGAATTTGACCTCAAGACCTTAATAGACACCATAAAGTCCAGTGTTCTCTCACCAAGGGTGCCACAAAATCCATCATCCTCTAAAAGGGTGAAAACCATTGAATATTGTGCCAAGGTGTTGGCAATCTATCATGAAGAATAAATGTCATCCAAAACAAGTGTCTATCATATAAAACATCATCTTAAGACAATGATGTACACTTTAAACTCCAATTATCGCTTACCAAGAGGTGTGATACCATCTCCCACCATGGCCAAGTTTAAAACCCCTTGTATTCTAAGATAGATGTTGGAAGTCCAAGGAAGAGCAGGGTGTTCATCGATGTGAAATATATAATCCATAAAGAATGACCATATGAACATAATAGACACAACATATGATAAGGAATTATTACCAATATGTCTAAATCAATAACCATGCTTGCCTTAAAACCCTAGGTTACTGAAAAATGTGCTAAGGAGGTGAGTGATCTACCATATTATGTTTCTATTTGATCAATTATTAATATAGAATCCCATAGACACTTAAAATTCTTGGGGGATCCATTATATGTCCATATCTTAGCATGTCATTGCTAAACCATATTCAATCCCCCATGGTTCTTAAAAGTACAATAAAAGAATGAGTGATATACAAGAATATTTTTCTATCCTACTATATATCATCACGGAATTATAATAGCACCAAAACATACTAGAGTTCTCCTCCAAAAAATATCCATGTGATCTAGATTATGTTTGGAATGAAATGAAAGTAGAGAAATTACAATGAAACACTCATGAAAATTGCGAGAAACAGAGAAATACAACAATACGTGATTTCTATGAATGAAATAATTGTAAAGAGATTGTAAAAATGCAGAGTGCAAGACTCACTAGAATGGTTGAAACTTTATCTCTATGAATATATGTGACGACTACGCTCATTCAAAAGAAAATGATTATAGTGAGGCTCTAAAGGCATTTTTGTGTTAAATGAATGCCAAAACCCTAGACATCCAAAAAAAATAACCCTAGGAGATGAAATGCCAAAAGTCATGTGGGCCCCCTTTGGGTAAGTTAGTACATTAACTTCCCAGGGTCATAACTTTTGCATATGATCTTTGTTTTAGGTGCGTGATAGATCATTGGAAAGGTATTTTCGAGAACTATGCATTAGATCATCAAACTCTAACTCTGTGTATAGTTTGACTATGGCAATCCAAACTAACACTGTTAAGGGCCCCAAAACGGCCCCAGAAGTACAACAAGATGTGATGACATGAAAACATACAAAATAAGTTAGTTGGATTAGGTGGGAGGCCACCAATATCCACATGGAAGATTTTTATGGCTTTCGAAAACCTTGGAAGTGTAGAACCCACCATTACAAAGAAGTACAAAAGACCATGCTAAACTAAAAACTGGTAAAAGGAGCTAGTTGAAACATGTGGGTGGCAACCAATACCCACCTAGATGAATCTGCCCCCCTTAGGAATACATGGTCTCCATTGCATTGAGTGCCTAGGGAAGAGGGGAAAGCATATTTTGAATATGAATCTTGGTGAGCTACATGATTTTTTGGATAAGTTGCGTTGCTTGGTCTATGGAAGACTGTCATGAACTAGTTGTTGGCAAGGTTGAATATTCTCCATCGACCTATTGTCTCTAGGTTTGATGGGGCATTGTGTAGGAACCATTGTAGCTGAAGAAACAATATATTCTTTCTCTTTGACAATCTATTTTGGATGGATAGAAGGTGTTGAGGCTACAGTGGTTTTAGCGGTCTTCTGTGCATCCTTTGAACATAATGTGAAGAGGATGAGTTTTGCACGATAAGAGATTACCTTGCGACACTTTTTTGGTGGATCAGTATTTGGAACTACCTCTGGTATCTGATAGAGCTGACCTCCCAGAGTAATAATGACACTATAGGGTCTATAATCATAGACAACATGACATCTCCACATATATGGTTGGCCCAAAACCTCATCATAGACATCAAAAGGGGAAACATCACACACTACCTCATCCTTGAATGACTGGATGCGATAGGATGGGTGACACTACTGGCTGACATGAAGATATCATCCATGGTGAAGCCACCCGATGTTGTATGGTCAGAGGTGTGGTGTTGTTGAAAACCCCAACTATTTGATGGCCTTAGCTTAGATGAGTTTCTTCTGGCTATCGTTATCAATAATGAAATGCAATGGGGTCCCCTTCCCCCACATTTGTGAAGAGAATAGGCTCTCCCCCTCTTCAGGATCTAGTGATTCTTCTAGTTGAATTGTTATGGTCGTGACAATGGAAGTGGGGTGTTCTTCGATGATATGTTTGTTTTCAATATTTTCTAGATTTGGATCTATGTCTTTGACCTCGACCACCAATGAATGTTTCAAGCGAAATTCATCGATGTTGTGCCAGGGGATTTTATGGAAGTCACACCACTTCCTAGTGTCATTCATCATATTCCCTTTACCCTTTTTGTCCTATTTTTTGGACTGGTTGTCTAAAGTTTGTTGGTTAGGGACATATTTACTGTGCTTTGGTTGTTGCAGATTTGTAGACCCAAATTCCCATTTGTTGTGGTGCCTAAATTTTTGCTTGATTTTGACAGCATATCGATAGACAACTCCCAATGATGATATGTTTAGGAAATCCATTTTGGTTTGGATGTACCTATTCAGATCCCTACGGTATTTTAGAACCAGATGTCACTTGGAGTCCTTGATACCTAGATTGGTGCGCAAGGTATGGAAAGTATTTGTGAACTCTGACATTGTTTGTTTCTTCTCTTGCCACAATGTGGTCCATCTCATGTATTGGTCTTCATAGTTATCAACAGGATAGTATTGTTCTTTGACCACATCAAAAAAACAATCCCAAGTGGGCTTAACCCCATATATTCTAGATTCCTCTATGGAAATTTTCTTCCAGTAAGTTTCCCACCAATTTTTGACACAGGGGAGAGCCTTGAGGAGTGTGAAGGTGATATTTTCCCTGTCAGAAATTTTTTGAATAGAGAAATAACCTTCTAATACATTTAACCCTTTTTCTAGGGCATCCACATCTATCTGACCTTCAAATATGGGAATATCAAAATTAACTTGCACCTTGAAGGGATAGGTTCCTCCAAAATGGCCCTTTTATGAAGATGTGCCTGTTGCTATCGGCAAGCGTTGAAGGATATGTGAAAAATTCTCCATGATTTTTTCCCTCTATCATGCGAGAGCTTTCTCAAGCAACAGTTTAATAGAATCTTTTTCTCTGTTATTTTTCTTTTCTACTGCCATAGAGGGTTTCTTAGGCATGCAAGAGTGATTGTCCTCAAGAGACACAAGCTTGAGACCCAATTGGATATACTCGTACCTCATCAGGGACATGAGATAAAATAAATGATCAAGAACAACCTTCTCTGATACCACTGATCTAGATTATGTTTGGAATGAAATGAAAGAAAATAAATTACAATGAAATACACATGAAAATTGCCAAAAACAGAGAAATACAACAATACGTGATTTATATTAATGAAATAATTGTAAAGATACTGTAAAAATATAGAGTGCAAGACTAACTAGAATGGTGGCATCTTTATCTCTTAGAAGAGGTGTGACGACTATGCTCATTCGCAAGAATATGATTATAATGAGGCTCTGAAAGCCTTTTTATGTTAAACAGGAATGGAAAAACCCTAGAAATCCTAAACCCTAACCCTAGGAGATGAAACAGAAAAAATCATGTGGGCCCCTTTTGGGTAAGTTAGTACATTAAATTCTCAGGGTTGTAACGTTTTCATACAATCTTTGTTTTAGGTGCGTGATAGCTGATTGGAAAGGTATTTTCTAGAACTATGCATTACACCATCAAACTTTAGCTTAGTGTACAGTTTGACTGTGGTGAGCCAAAATAACAATGTTAAGGGCCCCAAAATAGCTCTGAAAGTACAACAAGATGTGTTGACATGCAAAAATACAAAATAAGGTGGTTGGATTAGGTGGGAGGCCACCATTATCCACATGGAATATGTGTAGGGCTTCAAACAACCCTATTAGTATATAACCCACCATTACAAAGAAGTACAAAAGAATGTGCTGAACTAAAAAATGGTAAAAGGATCCAGTTGGAACAGGTGGGTGGGCACCAATATCCACCTGAATCACCATGTCAATACCTCATCACAAACCCTAGGTGCTTTGAAGAATGGTCAAGGAGATGGGCGCTCCACAAGGTAATATGTCTATCTCAATAAATATCATCATATCTATGCAATAAACACATAAAGAACAATAATTATCATGTATAAGATCCATGTAGATTGTCATCATGAAAACACTTGTCAATTCCCACAGGGTGCTCCAAGATTCACTAAGGAGGCACAAGTGCTCTATGAGATTACTTGTCTATCTTTTTAATAATAATCAATAAAATATGATATAGTGATAAAATCCTAGAGTGATCTAGAAAAAGAGGAATATCCCACACCATGACCAAAATATTATACAAATACGTAAGGTAAATCACCTTGAATGAAGGAGTTAGCACCAAAACCAAGCTGATATAATTCCATGGAGATAACCAACATCATAATATAACACCTAGAAGATGCATCATAATCCAAGCATCAAGGAGAATGTAACATCAAGTGATAAAGGATAATGAAACACCAATCAAGAAGATCAAGACCACCAACCACATCAACATCAAGGAGAAGCACTATGCTTATCCATGCAGGAAGTACTATCCTCAAGTAAAAAATAATAGGTGATCATAAATAGTCCATTAACATCCCTAAAGGCTACCCCTGAAATATGTAATTACCACTCATGTGCGTATGAGGGGTAATGCATCCTAGATAAATAATATGGGAAAATTAAATGCAAATTGTGATATCAAGACCTCAATGAATGATTTTTAGAGTTTCCTTAGATGTCCTTTGGGAAATACACATACAAAATTTCATGGATACTTTAGGAGTTTCACAAGTTGTTCCATAAAGGGTTTGCTAAAAATTTGAGTGCAATGAGGGAACTTGTAGGATAATTAATCTCCTTATATTTTTCAAATCAT
>SNQJ01S0179044.1:16409-26520 GCA_010110895.2 Picea sitchensis | reverse complement strand
AAAATTCACTGCAACTTGAAGTTCTTGGTATTTTATCTTGTGTGCTACTTCTTGGGAGTTACGCTAGGCTGGGGAGGTGACTCTTTGATATCTCTTGGTCTATTTTGATGGTGCTAAATTTCTAAACTCTTGAATTGATTATTCTATACGAAATGTTGTTGGGTTTTCTTCGAAGATTGGTTTTGGTTTTCCTAGGATAAATTCTTGTGTTCTTGTGTCTATTGTGCATGGTTAATATTTCTAGATCTTGTTATTTATGTTGCATTGTAATAGTTGATATTCTCAGTGCATAGTTATTCTATGATAACTGTGGCATGAAACAAAATTTTGCATTGAAATTATAAAACAATAACTATCAGATCCGATAATCAGAGAATTCGACAAGGATGTAGTATGGTAGTTTCCATGAGAATAAGTGATAAGTTAGCTCTATCAAATGAACATTTCCAAGCCATCTAGTGCAACATAAGGGATTTCAATGGAGGTATGTCTATACAACATTGATTTATGTTCTTCGAAAGGTGAGGAGCTCGGTAGAAGCATTGGATGTCTTTCAAGTGAAGTGTGTCCTTCCAAGCTAATAATGTGGAATTTCTACATTGAGATCATAGACTTGAATCAAATGTTGTGGTCTATAACATTGTCTTAAATTCCCATGTTCCTTTGATGTAATGGAAAGGAGCCTTTTGGTTGTTGCAACAAATGAGGCAAGGTGGGTCAAATTTTTTTCCAAGATGATTTGAATGGGGCCAAAGGATGGCTTGAAGCCCAAACCATTAGAAAGGATGTGCATAACAGATTCAAGGGTGCAATAAAAATCCCAAGAAATATGGGATAACTTCATGAAGGTCAAATATGGAAGATGGCCTATGGAGAAAGAAAATACATGTCGAAACTCAAGATAGAGGTAGCATCACCGTGTTATAGAGTTTTGTTTCTTCTAGTGATTATATCTCCCAAACTAGGAAAAACTATTCTAACACCCCATTTTAGATAACATAAAAACCTTTCAAATGATTTATAATGCACCCTCTAAAATTTATTTCAGATGCCATTGTAGTTTTTCAAAGTTAAGATAAGAGGCACATGCTTCGTTCTATCCATGAATTGGTGATATTATGGGTGGGAAATTGTAGGTAAGATAAGAGAGGGATGGAATGAGGTAACCCAAGATTGTAAATGTTGACTGAAATTTTTTGTGTCATGCTATGTATGTGTGAAGATACAAGAACACTTGATGTTAGAGGGATAAGTGTAGAGGAACGCAAAATATGCCTAAAAGTAAAATATTTCAGAAATAAAATAAAATTTCGTCACAAATGAAACATTCACAAATTAAGTAATCCCTTTTTAAGTTTGGGTACAATGGGTTTTGTACCATATAAAAAGAAGATGTTCCTGGCTTGACTCGATTCATATTGTAATCAACCAACATCTCTTCACCTATCATTATTGTTTTCACCGCACATACAAATATCCTATTACCTTCATGCTCCTCAAAAATGCAATTGGGTTCCTTTCTTGTCATCCCAAGCCCTGTACTATTTATAAGACCTGCAATATTCCCCAATGCCTTTGGCCTTCCATCAATATACATAGTCTCTCCTTTATGCCTATTATTGTCTTTCAGTTGTATATAATTTGCAGTGAGTGTGTATCTCCACAGACTAGGCATATATTGGACCAGCCTCAACCATACTCCATAAGTCTAACATGGTCCAACATACTCAAACAATTCAACTAATCTGCCATATCTTACCTTTCTGTTGTCCATGGAGAATAATCCAAGGCCATGTATGGATGACAGAGCAATGTGATACATCCTCTCATTAACACATAAGTCAGTGTCCAACTCGGGGAGTTCCTTGGGTACCCACTGTTTCAGTAGGTTTTTGTACCTCAAGGGAACCTTGATGTCACCTATGCTCTCATTGTCATAAGAGAATGATCCTCCTTCATCAAGAAATAATTCCATACACCTACCAAACTTTCTTCTCACCTTTTCACCTCTAGTTGATTTAGCCTTGTAACATGTGTTGGATATGTTTTCCCTTGTCCCTCTCAAAATTTCATCGGTTGAGCTGGATGATAGGTCTGATAGATACATATTTGGTTGTACCTACACTCCATCGAGGGAGAAGGAAGTGTTAGGACAACGATATTCATATTATAATATAGCTAAAGATAAACATTGAAAATATAACTTGACATGTAAGACTTTTGCATCTAGGGCTGGAGCCAAACCTTTGAGAAAACACAAAGTATTTCTTCACTCAGTATTTTGGGCAGGTTTTGGGCCAAAATTATTTGCAAAGCCAGAAGATATAAATTTGAAATCCCCATGTAATTTGTAGCCCACCTCTAATTTATGAGAACCCATGAGGGATTTAATCATGCTAGTTAGTAGGTTATATGGTGAAAAGGATTTATCTTATATGCAGAAGCATTGGGTTCCCTCGATACACCAAATGTTGAAGAATGCAGTTGTAATATAGATGACTAGAGAAAATGATTGTTATATTTGAGTAGAACAAAGGTAGAAAAATACCTTATAGAAGTTTCATGTTTCGTGGGTTTGTAGAAGTTTCATGTTTTGTGGGTTTATATTACATCATGATCTAAGGAAACAATCCTTACCCTTCTTGAATTCATGCTACACATGTGGGGTGGAACCAGTGGTAGAAGAACCTCGTCTCTGATGCAATGAATTTTGGTGACAATAATCATTTTGTTCATGGTTCCATTTTGACCATAATTTCAAGTTTTGGTACCTCCAAATTCATCCATATTTTACAAAAACTGAAAATCCACCAAATTGATTAGAATTACCAAAATTTGAAACCCAATTGAAATTGTTGCAAGCGGGTTGTTTTGTGTATATATTGTTTGAATTTGTATTAGGCCATTAGATAGCACCAGAAAATCCAACAACCAAGAGAAGAAGGTTTTGCAACAATAGCTTCAAATAGATGGCACAAAGATGCCTGATATTGTTCTTTCTTTCTTCAATGTGTTCATAATTGTTACAAATTGATACCCATAAAGAAAAAAATGATTTTTCCTCCATATGATGGGAAACATGTCAAAATGATACTGACATTATTTGTTAAGGTAAAAGGATGACTCAATTCAACTATTTAATACAATTCCATATGTAAAGGATGAGATAGAAAACAATTCTGACTCACAAATTTCCTTTTAAATTTGAATTGAATTAATGTTTTTGAAAGTGTTTGATATTTAATCATGGATCTAAGACAAAATAATTCATTTTCGTCAAACTCCCTCCCAACACTCCCATATTGTTCTTCATATTTGTGTCTCAAGTTTGGTTCCTTCTCAAATTTTATCCCAATCCTTATCTTTGGCAAGTATTATGATTTCTTTCTAGTTCTTTCCAATATCTCTATTCCTATTCCCCTCCCTTCCTATCCCCAGGCACATCCCCCTCCAACCCCTACCCCACAAAAACCCTCCTCTCCTAGCCCCCCTCCCTTGAGGCCCCTCCACTCAATATTGTCCCTTCTCCCCCTAGAGAACATAAGTACCACCTCAAGTCCAAATGAAAAACCTAACATCCCCTATTGTTGGGAGTGGAGGGGGGCCTTGGGTTGTATATGAAATGAGACAAAAAAACCCTTGCAGAGAGGTATAAAATATTTTCTTTCAATCACTCAAAAACATGAAAATTTTGAAGTGTGTTCCACAACACAATAGTGTCTTCTAGGGTATTTTAGAGAAAACTCCCCTACGACCTTTCTCTCATTACTGTCCACTCCCTAAATTGTATGGTTCTAGGAAATCTCTCGTGAAAACCATCGATCAAAAAGTTGTTGAATACCTATCAAACCTTCATTATGCTTCTCTAGGAAACTCTTATGAACAAAGAAAGGGCCTCTCAAACCCTTTCCCATTCTCTTATAGGATTGAATGTTTTAGCCTATGATTCCCTCGATCGTTAGGGAAGAATGATAACTAGCTAGCACAAAATTTTCCTACAATTAAAAAACACTTGGGAACTACAAGCAAGAATGAGAATGTTTTTTTTTCTCTTTTGAATTAGATTTGGAGTTTCAATGTATAAACATTTATGGTTCTTACAATGGAGATCGACGACAATTTTGGGAGCACTCTTTCCATATCTCTTTGTTAATGTTTTCTCATAATATGATAGTGGGATACCTAACATTCACTTTTGGAGCCAAAAAAATTTGGGGCTTTGTGGATTGGATGGATCCCTTAGCTGATTTCCTCAACAAATTCTTGGAAAAAGTAGGATTTTTAGACATTCAACCTTCAAAAATAATGCCTACTTGGAGAAACATGACATCATGAACATCCATAATCGTGAAGCGATTGGACAATTTTATCATCTATGAATCCATCCTGGAGAAAAACCTAAGGATTAGACAATGCCTTTGATAAAACATTGATTTGTACCATAACCTGGAAGTCTTTCAGCTAGAAACACTTCCTTTGAAACCTCATGTGCCCTTCAAACTAGTTTCAACCTAGATAGAGGATTCCTCTTTTGAGTCCACACTCAAATAATTTTGGGTTCTTTTTAATCCCTCCCCTTTTGAATCTCCCCCTCTCCAATTCTTGTAGAATATAAAAAGAGTAAAAACAAAAATTTCTTCCATAAGGGATGAGAACAAAAATTTCTTCCACAAATTTTCCAACTGAAGGAAGTCATTCAACTGAAGGATAAATTTCATGGAAATATTTGCTTCACATCCATACCTGATTTGATGACATTGTTGGCCTCCTCTATCGAAGCTAGGCCTAGCTGGCCTCCTCTATGAACGCTCCTTTGTCATGCTAGGGCTAGCTAGCCCCCTCTATCAATGCTCTTTTGTCCCCTTGGTCACAGGTTCTCTTTATTTTTCTTTTTCACAGGTTTTGGGCAGTTCTCTATCTACCTCCAACTACTAGAAGCTACGATCGATGGTGTGGGCATGGGTGAGACCAGTGGACCTCGAATAGCTTCGTAACTTTTGCAGGGTTTGGGCTATTATCTGTGTTAAAGGTTTCGGTTTTGCTCTATGTTGAAGGGTTTGGGAAATTCTCTATCTAACTCCAATAGCCAGAAGCTACGATTGATGGTGTGGGCATGGGAGAGACCAGTGGACCTCGAATAGCTTCGTAACTTTCGCATGGTTTGGGATATGATCTGTTTTGCAGGTTTTGGGCAGTGCTCTACCATCTCCTCCAATGAACTTTTGCAGGGAAATCGTCTACCTCCTCCAATATCTAGGTGAACCTATGATTGATGGCGCAGGCGCGGGCGTGGGTAGGGGGGAATATAATTTGGTTTTGTAAATTTGATTTTTATGTTTTAAATTTTTTTTTTTTTATTATTATTATATATAAATATAATTATGTTTTATTGTTTTGTTTTTTTTATGTTTTTTTTATTTTCTTTTTTGTTATATTAATTTTATAATATATATATAATTAATAAAATTATTATATAACTTTAATAGAATTAATCTAATTAAAATTCATAAAATCATGGGCCTTCCCCTCGGTCCTTACTGGGACCTCTTTATTCTCTAGATATCTAGCTAAGGAGTTCAATTGCATCGACATTTATGACCCTTATGTATATAGACATATCTTTTAGGAAATTTCCCTAGAAAAATATTGGTTCCACTTCAGTTTAGTGTTCCTATGAGGAGACATGCATTTTAATCTAGGATATTATGAAATTTGGGGCCCAACATACAAATGGATCCCCTCATAGACTTATTCGAATTTCCAAAATTGAGTGAGCTAGGTTGCACAGTATACAACTGGTAAAAATCTCTTTTATTTGGAGGAATATGAGAACATGGGAGGCTTAGGTGGCCAATATCTCGGATTGTTTAGTGACCCCTAAATCATTTTTGGATGAAAATATTCAGTTCGAGCAATGGTCTCTTCGAGTGGTGACTCATCCCATAACCTTATCATCTTGGAACTAAATCCCTCTAGGAAAATTCCCCCAACCCTTTCAATGCAAACCCATATTGGTTGGAAGATAATTCCTTTCTAGAGATCATAAAGGGAAGTTGACAACCATTTAGTCCTTGTCTCCCAAAACTCCCCTTAGTCAGTTCCAAAATAACCTAAAAAGGGGAAAAAAAACAACTATTAAATGCTCTAAAGAAAAAAGAAAGAAGAAAATGATATTATTGGACTATATTGAGGAAAAGTGACTTTGTATTGCTATACAATAGTAGGTACCTCAATTAACCGAGTAAGTTGTAAATGCATTGGCTAGGACCTTTGTTATTCATAACCACATGGAATTCTATAGAAGTAAAGTTGTCTCATTTTGATAGAACAATTAAGAAGGGATGGTGAATGGTGCTCACCTTAAACCTTTCACTCTTCCTCAAAACTAAGTTGGGAATCTCTTGAAAATGACCTACACATTATTATTGTTTATGCTTTCACAATTGATTCAATAAGGCTAGATCCTATGAAAGGGATAGTCAATCGAGTTGTATTAATTTATTAAAACTTAACCTTGTGGTTAAAGAAGTATTGAGTTAATTGAGTCGAGAAGAAAACATTTTAATTTGTAAGTTTATTTCAATATTCATGGGAATTAAGCTCCACCTTTATAGTCAAGGGGATAGGGGAATTCTCATTCAAAATAGTCAAGTCATGTCAAGATAATATCTTTGAGTTGAATCATCACACTATAGATCTATGGTGGTATCCATGAAAGGTCATGTCCATACTTGTGGGTCATCATTAATGATAATTGTATGCACTTAATAATCACATCAAGTCATAAATGTTGAAATGATGGAAATAAGGGATAAGGGGTAAGTAAAAGGGATTAATTTGATAGTTTGGAAAGTTATGTTATGCCATCATTTGAGTTTAGTTAATGACATTGTTCCTTCTAGTAATGATGGTAATCCAATAGTAAATTCACTCAAAAAAAAATGATTTTCACGCCATCCAATTAATTTTACAAAATTTTGGGAAAGAAATGGTTGATTTTGAAATTTATGGAAAGATATGAACACATTTTCAAATTAATGACAATTAAATATCCATTAATTAGTCCATAGTCTATTTAATCTACCATCACCCACTTCTTAAGTCATTATGTAGATTGAGAACTTGAAGAACAAGATAAGATCCCAAGAATTAGTGAGAAGTGATTCATGCATATGCACCAAAATGGAAAATGGATAGCTAAACTCCATGAGATAATCAAAGTACTACTAGTTTATATAAAAGGAAAGAAACATGAACAACTAACATAGGAAAATTCAATGTTGGAATGACACCATAGAGGAAGGAGGAAATTCTTCATGAGCTCATGGACCCTCGAGCCCTGCAGAGGGGAGACTTCAAAAACAAAGTTTTGGAGATGGTCCCAAAGTTGGGCTCATCGTTTGGAAAGGATCTGAGAAGATGTGAAGTGACGTAAATGTGGTGGAAAATGACTAGAGGGTGAGTCAACTAGATTTTTCAGGGATTGTTGGACTCGTCATTAGGAATTTTGAATACAACCATGTTGTGGTAGTGGAAAGTATAGAATGAAACATGCTTAGTAAATAGGAATAATAAGGTCCACACCACACAAAGTAGAGATTGTTAGGAGAATTAAGGAGCATAGACACTAAGGGGAGACCATAACTAAAATAGTAGGTAGTATTGTAGGTAAAAAATGATGATGTGATGTGTTATCACATGAAGTTGTAAAGGGTCCCATGTAGTTGTAAAGGGTCATTCATCCTTATAATTTTGAAGTGTTCAGGGAAAAAATTTAAACATCAGTGTGCTACGTAATTTGTTTTCAGCACATCCATGCCAAACATCCATTGTCCCAATTCACATTAATTATTCTATAGGATTCTTGTTTGATTGTCGAATTGTATGTGCGAATCATGTTTGAGTCTCGAAACCCTCCCATACTGTCAAAGAATGTGTCTAGTCTAACCATGTCAAATTTTAGTGCATACAAGCACAAATTGAAAATATTTCAATGTTGGCCCCATTCACTTGTCATTTATATGCATCGATTTCAAGTAGATGAGCATTTTAGAGGGGGAAATTTATCCAATTGTAAGAAATGGTTTAACATTGAACCATGCACGAAAGAGAGTGTGATTAAATGATGTGTTTTAAGAAAATTATAAAGTTGGAGGTAAGGAAAAATCTAAAAGGCCTTCCCTAACATCATATTGCAAAATATTGTATTGTGTATTTATCTTCAGCAAACTCTTCACTATTGTACCCACCACCTTAGATCGCCTAGTTTTAATAATAGGTGAAACAATTGATTCTTGGGTAACTAAACACTTAGCACTTCATGATGGAATAGTAGGAAACATGCTTGGGTTGGCTATGATAGACACATTTCTCATAGGTGTTGATAAGGGTTAGGGGTTAAGAGATGTAACAGTTAGGCACTGATATATGTTTGAAATTGGGGGTTTAAGGAGTTATTTTTTTGGGTTTATATGGACTACAAGATTGCAATAATATGGGTTATATGAGTCATATGGTTAGGGGTAATCATTGTGGATAATGGTTATTATAGGTTTAAAATTCATAGGGGTTATAACAATTAGGATTTATAGGTGTTATTCAAAGTAAGGGTTAGGAGATGTATGTCATGTTAGAGTTTAGGTGTTGGAATTACAAAGTTTAGGTGTTACAAGTATAAAGGTTAGAGGTTAGAATAATATTGTTTATTCGTGTTAGTTGTCTAATATTATAAAGGTTAAGGGATAGTTGTTATATCATTATTTTTGGTGTTAATGATTAAATGGGCTATGATTTACAAAGGACTGTGGTTAGGATTCATAGGGGGTAAGTAAGGGTCATAGGAATTTAGGATTGATACACATCGTTAAAGCATGTGAATAGTCTATCCATGTCAAATTTCAATGCATACTTAAACAATTTGAAAAAAATCCAACATTGTCCCCATTCACAGGTCATTGTTACTTGTGTCTAGTCATATTGTTTCAACGCAAAGCAAAAAGAACAATTTTCGATGTAGATATTGTTTCACATTTGGAAGAAAATCCCGTAGAAAGGAGAGGCATATCGAAAAATTTTAGACATAAATCTGACAGATATTTATTTGTCGCATGAAATACCTGGGATGACATACCTACATCATTTGTATGATATGTTTTTGAAATTTCTAAATCTGATTTCTGCAATTAAAATCTGCAATTTCGACGGATTTGCCTTGAAAATTATCATAAATGGTGTTTTTATATATTTTTTAATGATGGAAATAAGTGGGTGTGTGAGTCAAATTTGAGTCCAGAAACCCTCCCATATCGTTAAGGTATGTGAATATTCTATCCATGTCAAATTTCAGTGCATACAGAAACAATTTGAAAATATTTCAACGTTGGCCCCTTTCACAGGTAATTGTTGCCCATGTCTAGTCCTAGTACGATGTCTTTTCATTGTTCCTTTTAAAATTCGTTCGACAGTACACATGTTCCCGCATCTAGTACTATAAGGAAATATTTTAATGGTGTTTATTAAACAGTGAATGAAAAAAGAGGGATTTTTCATCACAACTATGACACACATACATTGTATATACAATGTAGAACCTGAGAGAAAAATAAAGAAAGGATGATGCAAACTTAAAACTTGTGTCAACCAATTTGTGTACTTTGAAATAAATATAGGATTTATGGTTTACATGATGAATTGATGATGGAAACGAGTGTGTGAGTCAAATTTGAGTCCAGAAACCCTCCCATGTCGTTAAGGCCTTCACAGGTCACTGTTGCCCGTGTCTAGTCCTAGTACAATTTCCTTGTAAAATTTGTATAAGATATCTGGAGAATGATAATATTGAAGGTACATGTACTAACTCGAGGTGTAGGAACTTGGAACTAGAACTTGGCTTTCAGGCTAAGTTCTTTAAGTCAACTCAACTTTTATGAGAAAACATCATTTTTCATGAGCTTATCTTGGTTTCGAGAATAGTTCATTCTCTACTAAAAAGGGGAAACCACGTGAAGGTTGAAGATCTAATTATTCCCCCCCCCCCCTCACATCACTCTCAATTTCCCCATACCCAATATGAAATAATAAAGAACATGTAAAATACTATATTATACAAAAT
>SNQJ01S0179044.1:0-13386 GCA_010110895.2 Picea sitchensis | reverse complement strand
AAAAAAAAAAACAATAATGAAAATTATATTAATCATTATAAATATTGCATCCTTAATTTAGACATCAATTGACACTGAAAATAAAATAAAATACAAGTTGAAAATTGCATAACATTGTAAAATTATGTTTCTTACCTTAGGATCTGTGTCATACATGTGTTTGACAAACCATTTGATACCTTCAAGTTGACCAACAACATTACAGCAGAGATAACACTTTTTTTTGTGCCTTCATATAGGGATTTAGTGGCATTTTTAAGGAGAGGTTTATCAAAATTATATTCATCATCATTGTCCTCATCACTGTCATCATTATCATCCTGCAAGTTGTCCTCCATGCTGACATCATCATCCATTGGAGCATTATAAATGTCTTGGATCAATCTATATGTTCCATCATCATCAACTGTATTATTAATATCATCATTTTCCATAGGAATAACGTAATCACCATTATCCACACGATTAAGTTCAACTTGTTCTTCAGTATTGTCTCTATGAAAATGTCTCCTACTAGGCGACATCACATTCTTAGGATGATTTTTCCTTAATAAAAACAATGGAAGCAATAAAATATAGTTAGAGTATATCAAAAATATTATTTTGAAAGATAAATTAAAAAAAAAAACAATTAATGTATAATACCTTAAAGATCTATAATAACTAATTACTTACCATGGGACGATATTCATTTCCCCCTTCAACGTGCCCATTCTCCCTACAATTTTTTTCAACTTTTTTTAAAGGTAGTCGTTTTCCATTAAAACCCCTGCATTCACAACAAGGGCAATAACATTTCCCATCACCATGAATCACCATGTGCCTCTTTAACATAACAAGATTTCTTTTCTCCTCTGGAGTTGACATTGTAATTACCTATTACAGCAAATCCATTGAAACATTATAAGTACAATATACAAATCTATTCAAATAATTTGGTATATATTTAGATATTTGTAATGAAAATTATACAACATGTTCAGAAAAAATAAGGGACAAAACATGAATCCTAAAAGAATGAAACATTAATAAGAAGAGGTGGGTCTATTATCAACCAAAATCACACTATATAATATTAAGTCCCTAATAAAAATTAGGGTAGCTTTAGGGATACACAAGAGTATTGATGTCCAATATCAACAAAAAATCCATTTCTCTTCACTTCTAGTTGGTTCTTTTCCAACTCAAGGAGGAAACCCTAAATGTAAATTTACTAAGGCAGGGATACATAGATATTCAAGAAGTTCCATGAAATATAATAAAAAAATTAGAGTGATTGGCTCTAATTAGAGTGATTGTAACTGCATCAATAATCTTTTTACTCTATCAAAAGTGGATAAACCATAAAAAAATTCTAAGGAGTTAAAATAAACCATAAAATTTTATTTAAGGAGTGAAAATAAACCATAAAATAGTTCAATAGCACAAAATTACTAAATCACACAGAAATTTTTTAAGTATTATCCTTCAGAATATCAGCTATGTAGAGTCTAATCAATTCAGTGTTTCTCTTCTTGAAAGAGAATTGAAATCAAGATTTCATAAAAAAACCAGAACACCATTGCATCAGAACACTTGAATGATTTTCGCAACTGTAGAAAATGATTGTCGCAACTGTAGAAAATGATTGTCGCAACTATAGAAAATTTGTCATAATTGAGATATATATAGGATTGATTTGTCGTAAATGACCATTGATTCTCATACGTGCCATTGGTGGTCGCTATAGAGACTAACTGGGGGTTGGTCGCTCTACCAACCAACTTTCGTCGTTAAAATGACCAACTTGGAAGGTTGGTCGCTAGAGCAACCAATATTTGGACCCCGAAAAAAAAAAAGTATATTTAATAAAAAAAAACAAAAAATAATACGATGAAATTTTCAACCATCGTAATATTTCGTCATAATTTGCGCCCAATGTAGTAGTGTCCTCTTTAATCTGTAACTGGTGATATCCTGATCAATTTGATCTTAAAAATCATGTTTTCTCCCTTCATCTAATCAAATAAATTTTCAATCCTAGGCAATGGATATTGGTTATCTTTTGTAGCCTTCTTCAATTGACGATAGTCAATACAAAGCCTCCACAATCCATCTTTCTTTCTAAAAAAAATCATTGGTGCACCGCATGACGATATGCTTCGACGTATAAGTCTTAAATGCAACAACTCTTTAAATTGCATTTTCAACTCCTACAATTTCAGTGTTGACATCCGGTATGGATTTGTTTGAATCGATTATGTTCGAGTCTTCAAATATATGGTAAACTCCAATTCTCTTTTGACGGAAAACCTGGTAATTCTCCAGGAAAGACATCGACAAACTCCGATACTCCACAAAGGTTTTCTAACCCTTTTGTCGATCCCTTTTCGTTTATCTCTATGATAGCATATAAACATATACCCTTTGTGCATACTTTTTTGTAATTGCAAGGAAGAAATAAACCTCAAAGGAACTCCTTGGTTTCTTCCTACAATCACTCTACTCAATCCCAAATCATCCATTGACCTTAACCACTTTGTCTTGTAGTTAAGTATCACATCATTTGATTCTAACCAGTCCATGCCAATCAACATGTCATAAGATCCTAATATTGTGACATATAGGTTTTCCTTCGTTACAAAATCACCCAAGTTAATGCTACAACCCATAACCTTTCCTCCAACCTTATGTTTGGCTCCGGATGGAATTTCTACGTATTTGAACTCGTCATGCTCGACTTCCTTTACCTATATTCTCTTAAGCGTTGCACTAGAAATAAAGCTCTCAGTAGATCCTTGAGCTATCAAAATACTACAATTTTGATCAGCGATCATACTTGATGTCTCAAGAATGGTGGAATGGCAATCAACCTCATGGTTAGTCATCACTACATGTATCATGTGGACCTTTACAAAATCTCCAACTATAGTGGATCCTCATGATCTCGCTTCTATGGCTTTCTCAATTAGATAATATTGCTAGTAATGTGGCTCTCCACATGTCCAACATCCATTATTCGATCATGTGCTCTTGGTCCTTGAAGTAGAAGTTGTTAGCCTAACATTCTTTGAACCTGGTTTGTTCTGTTGAATATGCCTAAACTGTTGTTGTTGTTGTGGACAACATTGTTGCTACTACTGTGGTGCTCTATATGGAGTACTATGTTGAGTAGTTTTTCATCGTAGTACTCCTAAACGTTTTGACCTTTAACTTCTCTGTGTTCATATGTGGAGTATATCTAAGTATCTCCATGAACCTGGCCTCATACTTCAATATTGTACGAATACCTTATCGTAAGGTGTTGAAATCATTAAGTCGGTGCTTAATGAAGTCATCGGACATGTACATCTCCCGAAATGCCCATATTTTGTACATGATGTGTACTTATGTTGTTTTATGATATTTTCAGCATTTGGATCATTACAATGCTCTTATAATAGAGCATTCCAAACTTCTAGTGGTAAGTCACCTTTTAAAACTTGATTTGGATATTTTCCACCTGCACACTTAGATGTTGTATATGGACAAAAAAGAGTAGTGAGGGAGGACCTCATGGGAGAAAAAATGAGAGAAGAAAATTTCTTGAGAATATTAGGTCAATCCATTTGCAAGTACACTAGACGTTCAATGTAATATACCTAGTATATTACATTTCTTATTATTTAATAATATGTTATACATTTGTTATTATGTAAATAGGCAATATAATTTAAATCATAAGTTGTGACCTTTGGAAATAATATGACTTATCATTTCCCATGTGTATTTATATACATATATTATATTTCATATGATGTCAAGTAAATATCCAAAATGGATAGTAAATAAAAGATTATTTATTATGGATATATGGAATTATGTTAGGTATTCATGATGTTCTCATGAAGTGATCCTAGGCATTGGACATACATGTTTTTAGCCCCATACACAAAAAATTCAGAGTTTCTCTAATTTATCTAGGTCGTTGACTTCATTAGGACATTTTGTCATTAATACATAAAAATAAATTCTTCAAAAATTTCCATTGAATAAATAATCCTTCCGCTGCAAGAAACTTAGTAGAAGTTAGTACCATATATCAAGAATAAGAAAATAAATTGTCAATGACCTAAGTATTTTGGAGTAATATTAACTCAACCCCAATTAACTTTTGTAAAGGATATTTATAAAAGGAAAAGTAAGAAGAGACGATATTAAAAGAAAGAGATAACTTTTCATAAGTTACAAAGTTATTTTAAATAAAATGTGATAAGTTTTAAAAGATAAAGATAATTATTAAAGTTGCTTAATACCTTTTATTAAATTGGAAGAAAAATGAAGTAATATTAAAATTGTTCAAAGGAGGAATATATATTTATAAATGAGACATATATTGAATAATCGAGAAAAAAAAGAAGGGAAACCTTGAACAATGAATTCAAATTCACCCATTTTTATTACTCTGGCGAGGAAAGGTGTTGTTTTAGAAAATACTTGAGGCTTTGATGACCTGTCTTAGTTTGGAAGCGTTTCCCCAATAGATAAGGGAGCCAAAGATCCATAGCATGCAGAATAGACAACATTTATTTTTCAAGATTGATTTTCCCAAATGTACCTCTAACAGTTTTTTGTCGATAAAGGCCAAATGTCGACCCTTTTTCAAAAGAACTACGCCAATTCCTTTCCCAGAAGAATCACATTCCAGGACAAAGGTCTTTGTGAAATCAAGAAGGGCCAAGACTAGAGTGCTGAACATGGTCATCTTCAAGGTTTGAAAATCCTGAGCAGTTGTTGGAGTCCAAGTGAAAGAATTATTTTTAAGGAGAGTAGTGAGAGGTGTCACAATATTTCCATAATTCATAATAGACTCGCGATAATAACATGTTAAACTGATAAATCCACACAATCTTTTGAGAGTTTTGGGGTGAGGATAATCTTGCATAGCTTCAATCTTTTTAGGATCCACCCTAACACCAACCTTACCAACAAGATGACCCAAGTACTCGACCACAGATTGTTTGAGGAAAATTTGGTGCTAAGAGAGCAGATGGAGAACTCGATCCACATGAAAAATATGGGTTTTCCAGGTTTTACTATAGATGAGGATATCATAAAAGAAAACTAAGACAAAATTATGGTGAAAGGGACATAAGACATGATTCATGAGGCTTTGGAAAGTGGAGGGAGAATTACAGAATAAAAAGGGCATGACCAAAAAATCATAGTGGCCCTCATGAGCTGTAAATGCAGTCTTAGGAATGTATGCCTCATTCATACGGATCTAGTGGTAGCCAAAATGAAGATCAAGTTTAGTAAAGAACTAGGCGCCACTCAATTCATCCAAGAGGTCATGAGTGTCAGGAATAATAAATTTGTCTTTAATGGTGAGTTTTTTGAGGGCGCGAAAGTCAGGACACATGCGACAAGAACCTTCTTTCTTAAGTACCAAGACAAGAGGAGAATATTAGGGACTTGTACTAGGGTGGATAACACCTGTGTTGAGCAATTCTTGAACAATTTTCTCAATTTCATTTTTTGGGAAAATGGATGACGATAGGGAAAAATATTGGGAGGAAGGCTTCCAAGGACAAGGGGAATGGAATGATCACAAACACCATGGGAAGGAGGGAGGCCCTGGGGAGTGGAAAAAACCACTTTATGTTTAGAGAGGATGGATTGGAGGTCCTCCAGTACAGATGGTGTCTCATCGGCATGTATGGCATGAAGTTGGGAAATAATGCTAGAATGAACTTTTTTGAGAAATGTTTCCATGCGATGGGAACTGATGATCTTCAGGGAAATGACGGTGATGCATTGGACTTTATATTGTTGGCCCTCCTGGTCGAACTGCATGGTTAATTCCTTAACATACATGAGAATGGGACCCAAAGTCCTTAGCCATTCTGCACCCAACACAATGTCACAACCTCCCATGTCGATAGAAAACTTATGATATTTCATGTGGTACTCACCAATTTGGAGACGTGCATTTTCACAACACCCTCCAGATTTCATGGACACCCCCATTAGCAATCATGATTTGAAAATTAATGACGGCACAAATATAACAATCAGTTTCTTTTTCAATGCGACGATGAATGAAATTATGGGTGCTTCCACTATCAACAAGAATGATGACCTTCCTAAGCTTAATCTAACAAATTAGCTTGAGGGTTTGGGTAGCAGAGAATCCAGTGAGAGAATTTAGGGAAATGATCGGTTCTACTTAGGGAGGTTCTGAGAGAGGGGTCATGTCAGTGGGTTCAGGTGACATGGAAAAAAGGGGAGCCTCAACATCGTCTTCCAAAACATCCTCCGAGATGGCCATAAAAATATTTTTTTCTTTACACTTATGCCTAGGAAAATATTTTTCATCACAATTACAACAAAGGCCTTCGAGATGGGGTTCAACCATTTTAGCCCTGGTCAATTTAAGGATCTTTAGTGGAGTAGAAAGAGTGGGAGTGATTGGTTCAGTGCGAGGAATAAATGAGGGTTTTTGGTTTTGAGAAGAGACAACCTGTTTTCCTTCCTTATCTCTTTTAGTAGTGTCCAACCAACTCTAAGGCCGAGCCATGAGGACATGGGAACAAATCTCATCCTTGAGGCCACTGATAAAACATTCTCAGAAAAAATCATTAGACATGCCCTCTGTACAAAAAGTCAATCGCTGAAAAATGGCTATAATGTCTTCCACTGTGATAGATTGTTTCAACTTTGTCGAACCACCTAAATGGTTGGTGTATTTGTCAAATAATTCATAGAGATTTGCCACAAAGTGTGTCCAAGCCACATACCCTTGGTGGGATTTTTTTCTCCCTTGCCACCAATTCCAACGTTCTCGATCTAGATGGATAACACCAAACCAAAGTTTGGCCAATTCATTTGTAATGTCATACAAAAAGAAATAATGTTCCATTTGAGTTACCCAACCAGTGGGATCCGAGCCATCGAATTGGGTCACATCCACACATAGAAGGTGTAGGTTATGTTGAAAGTGATGGAGCTAAATATTATGGGAATGAGAGGAAGTTTCACCTTTAATTTGCAAAGGGGGGTCAAATGAGGGAAAATCTGCAGGGATATGCAGCTTGGCACAGGTCATCGTATTAAATGATTCAAGCTAGGTAGCAAGGTCTTCTTTCAAGTCTTGTTTGAGGTCCTCTATTTTGTCATTGATGGAGGAATACATGTTTTTCTTGATGGTGGAAATATTGGCACTGCGTTGTCTCACTTCTTGTTGGGTTTTTGTGAAATTAGACTGTAAGGTATTGAAGAGGGCTTCCAAGTCTTGGATGTGGGTGTGGGCCATGATGAAGAGGGAACACGAAAGGGACTGGTGGGACCACACAAAAAATGGGTTATGGGTCAAGTGTATCACAACGATCAGGGAGACAAGTTGAATCCAATGGGGTAAAGCAAAATAAGGGTGCTTGGAAGGGGTTCAGGTCCACGAGAAAAAACAATTGTTGAAAAATGATAAGTATGACTACAATAAGGGCCAAGAGAGAAATCCAACGACATACGTCCTAAATAATGGTGCCAAAAGGATCCATACTCCTGTGGATCCTATTATAATCCTGTGGAGTTATACTCCGATCTAAAGAATACTGCAGTGATAAAATACCCAAATTCTTAACCAAAATAAATGTGTAGTAATTTCCAACTTGAATGCATGAGACACAATTGTGAAGCAATAGATCTTGTTTGTTTTGTTTTTGTTTCCATCCCAAGGGTTAGGGTATTCAAGGATTCTATAGACAATGGTTTTCCCTTTACTATATCTCTCTAATATACGTGCGGGGTCCAAGAGTAGTACTCCACCCAATATCTCAGGGAACCAACTAAGGATGCTAGACCATGCCCTTAGTCGTACCACCCGACTACCCAGGTACTAGAGAGTATCTTCTTGAGTTTTTTTCTGGGTGGCACTATAACAGTCATGCGACTGATCGATTTATCTATGGAGGGCTTGAGGAGATCTAGTTCGATCCAAATACAGGTGATGTCAGATGCGCTACCACTCAAAGGGGTACCAACATGGGTTAGAAGGGTGTCCACCAAATGTGCGTTTAAGTACCACTTGTATTTCCTGCGTGTATGAATCCCTCACTGCGGGTTTATGCATGTAACAATAGATCTCTGTAGCTTAAAGACGTTGGAATATGTCTCTACCCTGAAAAAAAATTTAACCCACAAATTTTTGTCTCTACCCTGAAGGTGCTCTGATACCACTTGTAATATTTCAGATATAAAATAGTAAGCAGAAAATAAATAATTATCTAGAAATGGATGATAAACAACAATATAACCATAATAACACCACAATAATACCAAAATAATACCAGAATAACACCATAAAAAAACTTTGGTTACTGAGAGCAATGTTCACTTGCCTCTTCGATGGGGCAACCTTAAGCAAAGGCTTCTATTAGGTCTTCTTACATTTCAGTTATTCTTTCTTACTTCTAGGCCTTATTAATATTGACCTTTATTACATGGAAATATATTATTCTACTTACTTGAGCTGCCCTAAAAAAATCATTGATGCCAATCTATACTTTCTACATGATAGGGATAACATTGCTCTTGTTGTTTTGTATGTAGATGATCTTATTCTAAGTGAAAATGATGATGGGTTAATTCTTTGGTTGAAACTGAATTGTGTAAAGAATTTGAGATGAAGGATTTGGGTCCCCTTCATTATTGCCTTGGTTTAGAAGTGTGTCAGCTTGTTCTGACTCTAGCTAAATATGTTAGTGAGGTCTTAAAACTTTTCAGAATGGAGAACTGTAAATCCATCTTCACACTAATGAATTCAGTTTCTGTAAAACTCATATACCAATTTAATGTCTGGTCGGAATGTAAAAATAAATTATTATTATTATTAACTTAAAAAAAAATTATTGCCATTATTTGATGTTATGTGTGCTTCCGTATCGTTTTTACAGGCTACTCTTTTGCATGGGCTTTTTTTAATCAAAAGGATATCGTAGACGAGCTACTTGTTTGCTTCGCGCACCACAAATTTTTGATTCAATCAATTGACTCCTAATATGCGCTTTGTCCATTCTCAAACCCGTATAGAGTAAAACACAGATTCGAATTGTGTGCTGAGCTTTATCTGAAGCTAATATAAGCTCTGCACACTCATACAGATTCGAGTTGTTATGGAATCACCGGTATTCGCTCTGTCGAATATCTTATATATAAATCACACCCGCGTTTTATAATATGGATTAAAGTTGTTGCTTTATAATTTTAATCTACGAAAGTGGAAAGTTGCTTCACACAATATGGACGCTGGAATCTTGTCAGAGTGATCAAAACATTGAAATCCTGTCGGTCACCATTGATTCAATTAGATTGGACCGTCACGCACAAGAATATCGTAGACGAGGTACTCGACAAATGAGCGCATGTTTAGAGGACCACTAATTTTGTATCCAATCAACGGCTGGCAATCTGCGCTTGTCCATGAGATGACAGATTCGAATTATTATGTAATCACCTGAGTTAGCTTAGTTGAATATCTTATCTATAAATCACATGGTCATTTTGTAACATGGATTAAAGTTGTTTCTCCATAATTTTAATCTACGAGAGTGGAAAGCTTCTTCATAGAATATCGACGTTGGAATCTTGTCAGAGTGAAAGAAAAAAAAAATGGAAATTCTATTGCTCACATTGATTCAATTACATTGGACCGACTGCACTTAGGCATCCTAAGAGTGAATGAATGGACCTACTCAACTACCACCAATATCACACCTCTACATTTCTATCTTACTTTTATAGCTTTGATCCATATGCGTATGCTTTTCCGGCGAAAAATATTCTCCGAAAGTACGTGCGGATTCACAAATGCAATTGAGATAATTGAGACATTTGAAGATTTCCCGAATGACAAGAGAAGACTTATTAATTAACTGTAATTAATTCCTATGATTGGTTTAGATGGCAAAAAAAATGATGCGATAAGAGGTGTTTTTGGTGTTTGCTAAAAGTTTTATTTTTGAGTTTTTCTGGTGGGAATTCAGATGTAAACTTGGACAAAATAGCTATTTTTTTATTATTTAAATTGTGTTTTTGAATATATAAATAAATTCAGTATGTTGAAAAAACCTTTGATACTTTGATTATACAAATTTAATCACTCAAATAACTAACTAAAAAGTAGAATGTTTAGAATAAAACTGTACTTGTGTTTTGTGTTTTTGTAAGTAACATTAAAGGCTAACATGACTGTCCATCAAAATTCTCATTAAAAACAAGTGAAAATAGGGCGTGTTCTAAATTTTCAATATTTTGTTTTTCTACACCGGAATACGGTGATATAAATTTGAGTGAAATCATTCAACTGCCGTTTGGAGTTGCATAGGAATACTAGTTGGATACTAGTTGGGACAGTTTTAGGAAGGTCTTAAATCTCCATGATAAATAAGACTAGGAGGCGAGTTCATGACTCGAAAGAGGCCCCCGTCTACTTCGGAGCTTATTCTTTGGGACAGTTTGCATTCTACTTTACATAGAAACTACTTCTATTTGTTATTGTTTCAGCGTTCAGTTTGTTTTTACTACTGTATATCAGGACAGAGTCTGCTCTATACTTTTATCTGGAAACTAGTGCTACAGTTTTAGTTTTGAATTTCGTTGCAGAACGAACGGTGATTTATATCGCATAACTGTTTTATGCTCTCGTATTGTTTGCTCCATTCATTTTCGTTCGTCGAAGCTCGAGATTTCAGAACTGAGGTCGTCCGTCGAGGAGGAATAAGGCTTGTGATATCGACTCCACAAAGCATGCCAAACGAGGATATTAGTCACCATGAAAAAGTCGGTGGTTTCAAGTTGTATCCGAGAGCTGAAATCAATATCCAAAGGCTCCAAATATCTCCTGAAAAGGTTGATGTTGAAATCATTCATAAAAGTTTGAAGGAAAACGTGATGCCCACATTTAATCCGATGGCTCAGAGCCCGGGTATAGCACGTGACAGTTCTCCACGTGACAGTCCTCTTGGTTCGCACCATGACAGTCCCCCTGGTTCGCACCATTGAATATGATGGTAAGCGAAATCTATATCAAAACGAAGGTGAATACTAGTAAAATATATTTACGGAATTAGGAAAAGTAGGTCATTCCAAGAACATAAAAATGTTTATGCAGAATATATATACTATGTGGATGACCCATCTGCTGGAAAAATGTCAACGAATTTTTTCATGGTTATGGTTGATATGCAGATGTATATGTCTATGCATGCAATCTCATGAACTGTTTGTGTAACTATGTGATCTAATCATGATCAGTCTATGTAGTTGAGTGATAAATGTTATATATAAGAGTATACCCATAGAGGTAGAGTACATTGAGAGCTAGGAGTAGCTAGTGTGTGAGGAGAGGATGATTGTATGCCTATGAAGGCCATTGTGGTTATCACTTGAATAATAGAAGAGCTATAATCATTGCTCGTGGTTTTTTCGAATTTGAATTTCCACATAAATCACTGTGTCAAGTGTATGATTGATGTGCTCTGTGTTTGATCTTACTTAGTTTATGCTGTGTTATGTATACTATGTTTTGCTTCTGCTGCCTAACACTATGTTGATGAGATCAAAGAGTTTAGTATCATTGTAATCTCTGTTTAAAGGAATTTTAGCTAAGATTTTCGATAGGATAACAAATAGTTCTCCACCCATGTTAAAAGTTTTGGAGTGTGCTACTGTGTCAAGTGTATGATTAATGTGCTTTGTATGTTTGAACTTACTTAATTTATGCTCATGTATACTATGTTTTGCTTCCACTGCCTAACACTATGTTCATGAGATCAAAGAGTTCAGGGTCATCGTAATCTCTGTTCAGCTTCAGCCAGAAGGTTTCGATAGGGTAACAAATAATTCTCCGCCCATGTTAAAAGTTTTGGAGTGTGCTACCAAACACCCAAGAACACTTTGACATCTTTTTATTTAGTGTGAAGTATGAAGTCTCTTTATACTTTAATGTGGGCTAACTGCTTGGAATCTCTAGCATGTCATATATCATGTAAGTAATTCTATTGGATGTGGGATTTTTTTTATTTTTTATTTTTTTTATTTTTTTTAAAGTCTAAAATTCCAATGGAATTGTAAAGATAATTGTAATTTCATATATTCAATGTTTTTAATTGTAGATAATTTTAATTGTAGTTTTGTAATGGATGTTTTTAATTGTAGATAATTGTAATTGCAGTTTTGTTTAAAATTAGATGGTTTTAAAGATAAGTGTAATTGTAGATTTTATTGGTTGAGATCAGATATTTATAATGTTTTTAAAGATAAGTGTAAATGTAAATTTTAATATAAAGATTAAATATTTAAAATGGGATAAAGCTTTTGAGAAAATTTAATCTATTTATATATTTAAAAATATGACTAAAATTAAAATTTAATCAAAAATTAAAATTATAAATAAAATTCAAATTAAAATTAGAATTTACCCACCATTATATTTTTATATTTCAACATCAATATATTTCAAATTAGGAGATGATTACGAGAGAGAAAAAAATAAAAAAATAAAATAAAATAAAATAAAATAAAAATAAAAAAATGTTTATACTAAAGTATCTTATGGATTTGTGTAGAAATATTACTCTATATAAAGAAATAAAAGAAAAGGTAATTTGGTGTTGTGCTAGTGTCGTTCAGTTCCACATTTCCAAAGTCCATTTGCGAGTATGCAATTGGACTAAAACTTTGGAGTTCTCACATAACGGTTTTCTTTTTTTAAATGTAAAAGTAGGGTTTATTCAATGTAAATACCATGATATATTCAAATTCAAAAAACCTAATAGTTCATGTTAATTATTTTTGTTAATTCATTTTTCCTTTTAAAAAAAAAAAAATAATAATAATAATAATAATAAATTGTTAGGATATATTTGTAATAAAATCATATATATATATATGAGGATTGTATTTAATTAAAGGTAATTTTAAGCACAAAATTCATTTCTATAATATAGAAATTTTGGTAAATTTTATTAGCTATCAATATGAAAACTATAAAATGTTTGAAGATATTTTTGTAAAAATATTCAAATTAATTTCTAAGAATTTTATATATTTTCTATAAAATTTGGAATATTTTAAGGTAAAATAATTTTATTTTATAGAATTTGGACTAATCAATTTTAGAAAAAATGGAAATTGACTATTTTGTTTTGGAGAAAGCATGAAAAATTAGTCCATGACTGAATCTAATCCCTAAAATTTTCCATGTACTCAACCTTGGCCACACCAACACCCACACCAACCCCACCAACCTTTAACATAACTAGATTTTTATAAGTGTCTCCTCCCAACAACCACTAAATTAAAACCTTAAACTCTCCAAATCCAATTGATATATTATATTTTAAACCCTCTTTAATATTAATATATCAT
>SNQJ01S0179043.1:14237-31827 GCA_010110895.2 Picea sitchensis | reverse complement strand
CTGGAAAAATATACAAAGTGATTGATAAGAAGAGAAGAAGGAGAGTAACCTTCGTTCTTGACTTCTGACGAACAAAGACTCAATATCACAACATCGTGGTCTAATCTTGGGGGTGGCTAGTGGTAAATCCATTCAAACTCGATGAGCCTATGGTTGGGTGGAAATGAGCACCCTTCTCAGCAGTTGCATCACCTGGTGTTTTCTTATAAGTGTTTATATCTTGTGTCTTGCATGGAATATTTTGGAATATATGCTCATGGTTTGAACACTTATGAATGGTTTCTGTGTAGAAATGTCTGCATGGTGTTTTGATCGAAAATGGTGGTTGCATGCTTATGTTGGAATGACCACATTCAATTTATATATATATATATATTTGAACGAAGTCAGTTTTCAAGTCTTCTCTCGGGAGATTTGTTTCCCTTAATTACCTCTCATGCTTCCCTGGATAGATTCCCCATAGGGACACCCTTTCGAGATTGTTCCCTTACATTCTAGAGCCGGGGTAAGTTCCCTGAAAGGACTACTGCCTTGGTAAAATCTTGGATTTTTCTTATTATCTATCATAGATGTTAACAACTCAGGGATTTAAGAAGACCTCTCGGTCTGATCATAAAACCTGGTGAAAATATGCCCAGGAACCCGATGAAGGACTTTGAGGCCTAAGTTTGAAAAACCTTGCACGAGAGAGAGTGGGGGTCTCTTAGAGCTCGGTGTTTCAGCGTTTCAGTACCCAGGACACCTAAGGGTAAGTTCCCTTGTACTCACCAGTCTCGAAATCCCAATTAGCGAAACCCCGAAATGAACTAGCATGGATGAGTTGTGATGTTTCGACGTTTCGGTACCCGAGACACCTAAGGGTAAGTTCCCTTGTACTCGCCAGTCCCGAAATCCTGATTAGCGAAACCCCGAAATGAACTAGCATGGATGAGTTGTGATGTTTCGGAGTTTCGGTACCTAGGACACCTAAGGGTAAGTTCCCTTGTACTCACCAGTCCCGAAATCCTGATTAGAAAAACCCCGAAATGAACTAGCATGGATGAGTTGTGATGTTTCGGTGCTTTGGTACCCAGGAAACCTAAGGGTAAGTTCCCTTGTACTCACCAGTCCCGAAATCCTGATTAGCGAAACCCCGAAATGGTCCAGCGGGGATTAGAGTCTTGATTTTTCGGTGTTTCGACACCCGGGATACTTAAGAGTAAGTTCTCTTGGAACCGCTAGTCGCGAAATCCCAAAGTATGAAACCCCAAAAAGGTCTAGCGTGGATAAGCCTTGGTGTTTCGGTAACCGGGAAACCCAAGGGCCAGTTCCTTGTATTCGCCAGTTGCGAAATTCGACTTGTGAAACCCCGAAAAGAACCTAGCATTGTGTGTGTGTGTGTGTGTATACACACACACACACACACACACACAGATATATATATACACATATATTGACGTCTCGGAGTTTTGGCTCCCAGGAAAGTCAGATGCGAGACTTCTTGCCATCACACATCGTGAAATTTCGAATTGCGAAACCCTGAAACGAGCATAGCATATATACATGAGCTTTGGAGCTTCGGCTCTCGGGAAACTCAGTTACAAGACCTCTTGTCATTGCACATCGTGAACTCCCGACTTGCGAAACCCCGAAATGAGCCTAGAAGATATATGGGTTTCTGTGTTGCGACACCCGGGAAACCGAAAGGTATGAACCCTCGACTCCATACATCGTGAAATCCCGGTACGCGAAGTCCCGATAGGTGAGATCCCGGATAAGTCTTGGTTTGACTAGGATTTCGGGTTTTGGGATGTCGAAGGATTCATCTTTCATGCATTTCGAACTGTTGGTGACCGAAGTCCAAAAATGTGAAAGGCACCTCTTGGCTTAGCCCGAGGTCACAACCGACGAACACATGGGAGTAAATCCTACGTTTGGTGCGGGAGTTGTACACGACAGATCTTCAACGAAAGAGCTAGTGAGTTGGTGTGGTGAAGGTCCCGATTGGAAGACCTAGCCTATGCTAGAACCTCGTAGGAATTCGGGGATTCTGTTCCTCGGTAAAAAGGGGGGAAAAGCCAAAAAATCTTAGTCCCCGTAGTGGGTGTGTTACAGTGCCAGAGAACACAGGGAGCTGGACCTTCCTTCAGGTTGGATCCTGTAAATAGGGGGTCATAGATTCCTTCCAATTGCAGTTGGAGAATTGAGAGGTTGGTGCTTCCAATAAATGTATTATTTGATATATAAGAAATAATTCTTTGGTTTTCTCCCATTTGGGTTTCCATGTAAATTCTGAAGTACTGTGTATTTGATGTGATGTATCTTATGCTTATATGCTCATTATATATTGATGATATATTGTTGATAAGTTTATATATATATATATATATATATTGTGGTTAAAAGTGGTAAAAGTGTTCATATTGATTCCCCCCCCTTTCAGTATTCCAACAACAACCTGCATACATATTAATAATATTGAACTATTAGTACAAAATAGTAAAATTCAACAACACAAATACAACAAATTTGAGATTTAAATTATATTTAACTTTACACATGATACCTATGATTCAGGTGACTTGTCCATCCCAGGCAAACATTGCTCGACATCGCTTGGTCCCACAACTTGTAGAAACAAAAGAACATTAAAAATTTGAGGATGCCATAAAATAAAGAAACCATTATGGTGAATTTATAAAATGTGACACATACATGTGTATAGGGTAGACCGATTGAGAAGGATCCTCTATTGCTACATTAGCGATGGAGACAAACATTGATGCATCCATGGGTGTAGAGGGTATGCTATATGGGTGTAGCAACTGTAAAACAACATACAAGAAAATATTGATATAAATACACAAAATACTATATAAATATATAACGATGAAGAACATAGAGATGGTTAAGATACTAACCTCTTCCATGAAGCTCTATTGTCCACTGGCCTCAATAGGTGCATAACAAGTCTACCCACAACTTGAGCATATGTGAGATTCAAATGGACGATTGTTATGTCCATGTGACCTCTCTACACTGAATTGTAGTATAAGTTGAAGATCTGAACCCTCTATCAATTTCACTGGTAGGCACCTCCCATCGATTTAGTGCAACAAATATACCTTGTTGCACTAGGCTCCGAGTCAATGATGATATAGCCACCCCTACCTGTTTCAATTATCTCTAAAACAGGAGGATGTTGGGCAGGGGGGTCAGGCCGTTTCCTAGGGGGATGATGAACTAACATGCTCTTGGTCTTGTGCGGAACCTTGACCCACCCCCTGGAAGTTACCAATGTTGAAGTAGTTGACATGGGACCCATAATAAATTTTTCCCGTAATTTTCTCAAAAAAATTAAAGGCACCTCCTTATTATTGCATGGAGATTTATCAAATACCATGTACCACCTATCCATCCATTTTGACTAATTTGTGGGTGGATGCACCAGTCAATGCATTTATGTTTCTTTTTGACAGGTGGTTCTTGTCTAGTTAATGTATCAATAAAGAGACATCAGTTGTTTTTTTGACATACCCAAGTCTCTCACATGGTTTCTATCTAGTCTAGTGCAGTAAAACTGATACATTCAAGCCCTGTATTGAGAAATAGAAGTTAATTTCCCTTGGGCACTTGCAATGAACCTCACAATGGCGTTCAATGAAGTGGCCAAGGACTCTTTTTTGGGTTCTCTCATGCCCCTTAATTCATTTACCAATGTTCTCATTGTGGCCAACCCCTCATCAATTTGAGAGTCTATGTTGGGTGGTTGTGGTGAGTTGGGGTTTTTCTCACCTTGCTCTTCTTTTGGGTGGTTTACATTGTCTCTGGGTTCCATTTAATAATATATGTTGCTATTAAATAAGGCATGGAATGTAAATTAGGTAATTTGTTTTTAATTAAAATATAAAATTACAAAAAACGTCAATATATATTTTAAGAATTTTTTTTTTTTATAAAACAGCCACATTTCTTGTAAATTCTGTACAATTATTTTTAAAGGGGAAATGTTAGGAAATGTAAGAGGTAACTCTCTCTAAATTTTCTAGATGAGATTTCTCTATAAGATTAGAAATTTCTATAATTTACATTCTTTTAGAATATAATAAATTAATTGAATAAAACTAAAAAATTACTAAATTGGGAGGAAAATAAGAGAAATCTTGAACATACCTCACTTGACTAGGACATGATGGAAAGATCTTGACTTTTCTCCTTGACTAGGACATGATGGAAAGATCTTGACTTTTCTCCTCCTCTATGTTTACTTAATGAAGGTAAAAACATGAGCGTGATGTGTGAAAATGGGCACAAATTGTTCCCATGGCCCATTAAAAATGGCATGACAGAGGAATGTGCACTCATTCCTAAGATCCCACATGCATTCCTGTCAGCGAGCCTGCATGGAAAGATGAGTGGAGGATTTTTATTTTCCAAACCTATAGAATCAGGAACGCGTGCATAAGGTTTTTGATTTTCCAAACCTATAGAATCAGGAACGTGTGCACATTCCTGAGAACATGCACGGGTTGTGTGCATAAAGTTGGTGGATGAAAAAGTGGCAAGGGGGTCAACAGGAACACACACTCACAAGAACACATATGCATTCCAGAGAACACACATGCGTTCCTATGATTGCATGTTCCTGTTGACCCCCTTTCCTCTTTTTTGTCCACCAACTTTGTGCACACAACATCTTAGTAAAATTAAATCTGACTATGCAACATCGATGAATTGATTTTTCTTGGTGATGGAACCATTTATTGGCACAATTTCAAAGACCAAGGTTCGTAAGTTCTTATTAAAAAGGGACCATTGTAGATATGGCCTAACTATTTTTTCAAATTGAACTCAATAGAAATTCCTTGGAAGGGAAAGTCTCACCCAATGAGCATTCTAGGATAGATCAATTCTCATTGACATATTCATTAGCCCTTATACATTCTTAATGCAATGTTGATCTAGATTTTATGAGAAGAATGAAATGAATACAGATTATTAAGATATGATTAACATAGAATAATAGAGATACAGTAAAACTGGTTTTCTATTCAATAAGGAAATAACCTGAAACTGTAAAATGTAGCGGAAAACAAGCTTGTTGGAATGGTGGCGGCTTATCTTTGAGAAGAGATGTGATGACTGTACCCATTCTCAAGAAGATGATTACAATGAGGCTCTAAAGGAATTTTTACAATAAACAGGAATGTCAAAAACCCTAGACATCCAAAAACCTAACCCTATGAGATGAAGCGCCAAAAGTCATGTGGGCCCCGTTCGGGTAAGTTAGTACATCAACTTCTCGGGGTCGTAACTTTTGCATACGATCTCTATTTTAGGCACACGATAGAACATTGGAAAGGTATCACTGAGGAGATTAATTTTTGGGGCTCAATCAAATTCTTCGACTATCATTGAGAAGCTTCATCCTAAAAAGCCTTCATTTAGGCCCTTAAATGGCATTGGAAATTAAAAACTACTAAAATTAATAAATTGCCAAAATTGTCAGAAAACTGTTTTGAGCAAGTTGGAAAGGGTGGGTGGCTACTGATATCCACTTGGATAAATATTCCCTCCTTAGGAATCAATGGTATCCATTGCATTGATTTCCCCCATCAGATGAGGAAATTTCTGTTGAATTTGGCCCCGGGTGAGCCACCTGCCTTGGTGCAGGAGTTGCCCTACTTTGATAACGCGATAAAGCTGGATCCTTTGCTGTCAAGTTCCCTTGATATTTGTGTCCACAATATTATCATTGGATTCATATTGCATGCAGTCAGGGTTGAGCTCTGTTGGTGTCAAATGCTTTTCTATCTCTGAGGTGTCCAATAATGGTGGGAAATATGGGTGAAGGAGAGCCACGTTGAAGACTGGGTGCAAGCCAAGGAAAGGGGAAATGTTGAGCTCAAAATTATTGTCACCAAAACCTTGGTGATGGTGTACGACCCATAACGAAGTGGGAGAATCTTTTGATGGGGCCATGTAAAGCATTATTTCTGCAAGTGAAACCAAACTTTGTCTCCCACCAGAAACTTATGTGGCACTCGATGTTCATCATGGTGTTTCTTGTACTTGGCATTAGACTTATGTAGAATATCCTAAAACTGTTGGCGGATGTGATGGATCCGCTCAATGAAATGGGTGGCTTTGTAAGCTTCTAGTGGAGCAGGATACGAGTCGGTCGAGGTGGTCACCATGTGTAGTGAAACATCCATGGGACTCAATGGTTGGAATCCCAACCCCACCTAAAAGGGGTTGTGGCCAGTTGAGCTATGAAGATATTGTTTGTAGCTATGATGGAAATAGGTAAGACTCTCATCCCATGTGTGGGGGTGTTTTCAATTGTACATGCGTAGGATATGTACGATCATCTGATTGGCGAATTTAGTTTGGCCATCTGTTTGGGGGTGGAAGGCAGTGGATTTGGTGAGTTTGGTATCCAACAGTGACCAGAGGCTCGACCAAAATGTGTTAAGGAACCAATTGCCATGGTCTGAGATAATGGTTTGTGGGATCCCAAAATGTACCCATACTTGTTCAAAGAATATCTTGGCATTGGATTTTGTTGTGATGTTCTTCTTGCAGACGGCTAGAATCGCCATCTTGGAAAATCGATCAACAACCACAAAAACACAAACATTTCCCATCTTGGGGGAGGAGAGGCCCGACATGTAGTCCATTGATATGGATACCCACGGCATGTCATGAGTAGGTAGAGGGGTGTCCATGCTTTGTTTCTTAGTGGTCGATTTGGAAATAGCACAGGCGATGAATGAAATGATATACTTGTCGACATCCTATCAAAGTTTCATCCAGTAGAAATGTTTCTACAACACTTCCACTGTCTTTTCTATGCCAAAGTGTCTTTCCATCCAACTGTAGTGAGCTTACCAAATAAGCTTCATGCCCTTGCTTGATGGAATGCAGAGATGGCCTAGATGACACAACAATCCGTCTTGAAGATGGAAATTAGTGACCACTGAATTGGCACCCAACATTTTGTAAGTGGTGGAGAAGTCAGGTTTTGTCCTGTAGAGGTGGGGCCACCCAGAGGTCTCATGGCCACAAGAGTCTAGAACCATTGTGAGTGCCGCGACTGGAGGTTGGATGAGGTAATCAACAAATTGGTTGGTACTTCATGTTTTATACTTGATGTTGAGGTGGAATTTTTCTAAGTATGTGGACCACTTTTGATGGCGGTAATTCTGCAATTTTCCTTGGGTCTACATGAACTACAGTGTCTTGTGATCAATGTGGATGATTGTCTCTTTCCCAAGAATGTAATGTCTCCACTGGTGGAAAGATTTCACAATGGAGTACATTTCTTTGACGTAAGTAGGGTACTTACAGAAAACATCTGATAGTGTCTCACTATGATATTCCACGGGGTGGCCATGTTGAGTGAGAAAAATGCCCACAACATAGTCTGAAGCTTCTGTCTCGATCTCAAAGGGATATTGCAGGTCAGATAATGAAAGTACTGGGGATGAGCACAATTTCTTCTTCAATTCATCGAAGGATTGTTTTTGGGATAGGCCCCACACAAATTTTTCCTTACCGCCACCCCTGGTTACTTGGATGAGGGCCCATGTGATATGAGAGAATCCCAACACGAACCTGCGATAGAAATTGGTGAGGCCGAAGAAGCTCTGAAGTTTAGTGAGTGTGGTTGGGGTCAGCTAGTCATAGATGACCTAGATATTGGTTGGATCCACATGCACACCATGCCGATCAACAATTTATCCTAAGTAATGGACCTTGTCCATGCCGAAGGAGCATTTTTCCAAGTTTGCATATAGTTTGTGCTGTCCCAGGGTGTCCAGAACCTGCTGAATATGCTGCAAGTGTTCCACCCAAGTCTTTTTGTAGATGAGGATGTCATCTAGATACACCACTAAAAAAGTATTCATGAAAGATCGTAGGATATTTTCTATCATCCTCATAAATGTTGTTGGAGCATTTTTCGAACCAAAGGGCATGACCAACCATTCAAAAAGACCTTCTTTTGACTTGAAGGTGGTCTTCCATACATCTGTCTGTTCTATTGGGACCTGGTGGTAGCCACACTTCAAATCAATCTTACTGAAGTATTTGGCCCCCGTGAACTGATCAAGGAGGTCGTCAATTCAGGGAATCGGGTACCGGTTTCAGACCGTGATTTTATTCAGGGGCCGATAATCAATGCAGAGTCTCCAGGTCCCATCTATCTTCTACACCAGCATTATTGGGCTCCCACAAGGCGATGAGATGGGATGTATGTGCCCCTTGTGGATCAGTTCTTGGATCTGCTTCTTGATCTCCTCATTTTCTAACAGAGAGTGGCGGTAGATTGGCCCATTGGGTAGAGGTGTGACTGGGATCAGATAGATGGGATGCTTGACCTGGCAATGCAGAGGTACCTCGATAGGAGAGGAAAAGATATCTGAGTATTCTTCCACAAACTTATCCACATGCTTCTGTTGTGTGGAGAGATCGATCGCGGAGGCCCTGGATGTGGCTGCGATCTTTCGCTCACTCTGAGAGAGAATCACGAAGAAGACAAATTTCCCGGTCTGAGAGATGACATTCCTACATTTATTAGCAGAGATCAAGGAAATAGCACTAAGAGGGACTACCTCAGGCATCCTATACAATTTCTTGTTCAAAGCAATAATAACACTATGAGGCTTAGACTCATATACAACATGACGTTTCCATAAATAAGGTTGGCCCAAAAGAACATTACAAATATTGAGAGGAGAAACATCACACAATACCTCGTCTTTGAAGGGCTTGATGTCATATGATAGTTGACACTATTGGCTGACATGAAGATCGCTTCCTTGGTAGAGCCATCCAATGGTGTAGGGTTGTAGGTGTGACATTGTCGGCAGGGCCAACCGCTTGACAACCTCCATTGATATGAGGTTCTTCTGGCTACTACTATCAACGATGAAGTGCAGTGGGGTGCCTTTTACCCACATCTGTGAATGGAAGAGGCACTCACCTTCTTCTGGATCATCTGGTTCACCAGGATGGAGCTTGGTGGTAGCAACGGTGGCACTAGGTTCCACGTCAATGATCTGTCTTCCACTTTCTGGTTCTGACTCTGATTCAGAACCCACATCTGATTCAGAGGCTTTCACTTCAGCCACCAACAACTGCTTTGAGTGACAATCAACAGTGTTATGCTAAGGGATCTTAAGGAAGTCTCACCACTTCCTGATATCTTTCTTTATCTTTCTGGTTTCCTTATTTTCTTGCGACTTGGACTGGGTGTCCTGATACTGTCCATATTTTCTCTGTCCTTTGTTCTGTGGGTTTGGGTCGCCCCTTCCTGGCTTTTACTATGCGTGGTTCCCAGGCCCAAATTGCCATGTATTTTGTTTGAGCTTCTTCTCGATTTTGATGACATATTGGTAGGCCGTTCCCAAGGACGAGATGTCCAGAAATTCCATTTCGGTCTGAATGTATCTATGCAGAGCACCATGATACTTGAGTACCAGATGTCACTCTGAATCTTTGATACCCATCTTGATGCACAAGGTATGGAAGATATTTGTGAACTCTGGCACTGCTTGGTCTCTTTCTTGTTGTAGTGTGGTCCATTTGGTATATGAGTCGTCATAACTTTCGACAGGGTAGTATATTTCCTTAATAACATCCCTGAAGGATTCCCAAGTGGCCGCGAATGTAAATAATGAGGTTTCCTCTGTTTCCTTTTGCTCACAGAAATTTTCCCACCAATATTTGACATGGGGAATGACTTTGAGGAGTGAAAAAGTAATCTTTTCTCTATTCAAAAAGTTATGGAAAAAAAATACCCTTCTAGTAGATTCAACCACTTGTCTATAGAATATGTGTCTATCTAACCTTCAAATATAGGAATATTGAAGTTGATGTGTACCTTGAAGGGGAAAACGCCTTGTTATCCATAATTTTGGTCATCATGATGATGTATTAATGATGGTGTACTCAGGCTCCTCATTAGAACTTTCTCCTGAGAAAATTTCCCTTCATCTCTTTCCAGAAATCACAGTTTTGAGGAAGGTTCGCAGGCTACCAATACATTTTCCTGCGAGAATGCATGATTCTCGCAGGCTGCCTTAAGTCAGGGTGCGAGAATTTTGCACTGTGCCTAACTACTAGGGTGCGAACACTTTCCAAAGAAGAGAAAAGGATGAATTCTCGAAGCTTCTAGAAGGGAATCTTCTAGAAGGATGAGATGGCATTCGACTGGTTATCTAAGTACTGGCTTTCCTGATATTTTGGGATCATTCCTATCTAAGTAACTAATCCATTCTCTCTTATAAATTGATGGTATTCTCATGGAAAAGGTTAGAATCAAACTAGCAAGAGATTTATTGGAGAATTAGTGAATGACTGTGTGAAGGACTGATGCTACAACAGCCAAGACCTCAAGCAAGGTTATCAAAAGTGGTTGATCTTCTTCATACAAGTGAGTAAGTGTGTGTGTCAGAGCAAGGAGCCATTGAAAGGAGGTTTGCAACATCAAGGCTCAGGTTGTATTCATTTCTTTCTATCAATTTAATACAGTGATATGTCTCTTTCCCATAAAGCTAATGTCACTTTATTGTATAACTCCTTGATCATATACTTAGATTGATTATTGAATATGTTGAATTGTCTTCACTTCAATTGGTTTGTATTGTTGTGGTCTTGACAGCACAAGAGCATCAGAGCGAAGATGAAACAACAAAGACCCAAGGAAGCATTCATAAGGTATGTCCACGATTCTTGCCTCCTAGTTCATTCAATAGTCTAAATCTAGGGAAAGAGTATTATTCTGTCCTGCTTTGTTCTAGATCCAGGTGGATCTAGGGAGATCGGTTTATGCCCGCACTTACAGATTAATCCTGAAACAAAATTGGCGACTCCATGGGCACTCACATCTTGGATCATATACATGAGTGGAGATGGAGACGTCGTCTCATTAAACTTGAACTCCCTGATCAGTTACTGGCCGAATGGTTCACGAAATCCTTTGTGAACAAAATTGGTAAAGATATTTCCATGGGTGGTGTTGTTACAGAAGAGCAGGCTATAAGTCGTGCTCAATATCTTGATCTCATTTATTCGCAAACGGGAACACTTTATGATTTGTTACATGAATTACCTCGTCCTGGTACTTCCAGCACTTCAACTACTCCAGCTGCCTCGCATGCAGATGATGGTGTGATTGGTACTACTCATGCCCACTCACATTTTGTTTCAAGTACAACCCCTAAATAAACATCTTCTAATGTTCAAAATGCTCTGTCTCCTGCTCCTCCCACTGGTAAAACTTATGAGGTGAACGTTGTTCAATATACCCCGACTGGTAAAAATAAATCCAAGAAAGGGAGAGGCAAGAATAAGGAGGGAAAAAATAATAATCAAACAGAGCAGCCTAAAAATACCACTGTTGAATATTGGGATAAGTGCAAACCCCGATACCCTTGCCTTATCTGTGGTGACGATCACTACACGAAGGATTGTCCACGACGTGCTGAGGTTACTAAGTTTCTTCAAGGAACACCCAAACCATCTACGCCGACAGTCTTGTCCCAACCCTTCCTGTCTCAACAATAGGCTCAGTTGGTCATCCATGAACAACCATCTACTTCTACGACATCATATGTTTTGATGTGCACTGGTGATTCTAAGAAGAACGACATGGCAATCGCAACTAGAGCCAAAGATTATTCTCCATCTAAAGAGAAGGTTGACGATTTACCTCCTGCTTTGGTACAACCCTCTCCACCGACTCCACCTACCAACGGTCCTCTTCATCTCGAACGACCGAGCCTCAATACAGTAGTACGACCCCCTAAGGGTGTTGTTCGCAAGTCGTCTTTCAATCCTCATGCTCGTGCAGCCCAGAACTACAACATTGTGGAAGATCTGGCCCAAGCACCTTTAGCGATGTCTTCCCTTGAAGTCCTTCAGTCTTGTCCCGCACAACGAAGGGCTCTGTTGAAATATATAGGTGGAATTGATCCTACAGATTCTAATTTGATAGTCTTTGACTTGGAAGATCATATTCCAAGGTTACCCCCTCAGCTTGCGTTTCAAATACAAGTTGTTGTCGCCGACAAGAATATTTATCGAACTGTTATCGATGAGGGTGCCTCTACATGTGTAATGTCTCTTGCTTGTTGGAAAGCCATTGGCTCTTCTCCTTTAAATGAATCACAAAATACTTTGAAATCCTTTAATGGCTCTAGTTTTAAACCTTACGGTGTTCTTCCTTCGTTGCCCGTTACTCTAGAGGGTAAGACGGTCCAAGTTGAAGTGGAAGTTTTTTACGCTCCCTTAGATTACAATCTTCTGCTTGGTCGTACTTGGATCGATTCCATGCGCGCTGTTGTGTCAACACTTTTCCGTGTAGTACGATTTCCTCATCAAGGAAAGGTTGTTATGATTGACCAACTTGCCTTCTTTAATTCTGATACTCGTACTGGCAACGTGTCGTTTATCGCTAAAACCCCACCGGGTTACGAGAATGTCGGTGTAGGCCTTTTAAATGACTCTTCGTTAATGGGTACTTTTCCCATTCCACCACCACCCGATGTTCCAAGTCTGTCTGTTGCTTCTATCAACATGATCTCCGTTGTGCCTCATGAACTTCCTGTGTCTTTTGACCCTTGGATAGTCCCTGACCCTGGAGATCACTCTCGTTTCGGCGACGTTATGTCGTTAAGTCCGGTTGAGTCTGCTTATCAAGAAATTCACTCGGCAACACCTTCTACCTTCTCTCTTGATGAGTTGTCTCTTGATCCTTTCCATGTCATCTTTCCTACTGACGAGATGATCATGTCCGTCATGGAGGACACCCCTTGGGATGATGGGCATCATCGTTCCATACTATTTCTGGAACAACACACTCTGGAGAACTACCAACGGATTTCGACTCTGTCAACCGTTGTTGTCATATCCACTGTTCCCGACTCGACACATGATGTGTTTTCCGAAGGGAACCTCAGTAATATATCTCCCATGATTCCCATTGACATATCCGTTAAACCTGGGATAGTTGAAAATGTTCATATTGGAGCTTCGTGTTCTCCCAACGAAATTGTCACTTATACTTCCCTGTTTAAAGAATTTCGTGATATCTTTGCCTGGAGTTACGAAGAAATTCCAGGTATTGACCCTGCTATTGTTGTACATGAGATAAATACATACCTCGGAGCTAAACCAGTTAGGCAGCACCTTCGTCCCGTCCATCCACGTAAAGCGACAACTATCAAACTCGAAGTTGAAAAACTTCTCAAAGCCGGTTTTATTTATCCCGTGGCTCTAACAGAATGGTTTTCCAAACCTGTACCAATCGATAAGAAAGGTGGTAGTATTCGTGTGTGTGTTGATTATAGGGATATTAACAAATCCTGTCCAAAAGACAACTTTCCAACCCCTTTCGTCGACCAGATTGTCGATGACTGTGCCGGCAGTGAAATCTTTTCTCTCATGGACTGTTTCTCCGGCTATAATCAAATTAACATCACTCCTGAGGACCAACGCAATACTGCTTTTATTTTTCCTTGGGGTACTTTCGCCTATAGGAAACTTCCCTTCGGTCTTAAGAACGCTGGTGCGACGTTTCAACGTGCTATGTCTTATTCTTTTCACGATATAAAGCATATCGTTCAACCCTATTTGGACGATTTACCATCTCATTCTATGCGCCGAGTCGATCACCCCACTCATCTCCGAGCAATTTTCGTTCGTTGTCGGTTCTATCGCATTCGTTTAAACCCTCATAAATGCATTTTTTGCGTAGAATCTAACCGTCTTCTAGGTTTCATCATTTCACGTCAAGGGATCAAGGTGGATCCTATTAAGGTTGAGGTGATTCTTAATATTCCTCCTCCTTCTACATTGCGCCAGTTATAAAGTTTGCAGGGGAAAGCAAACTTTCTTCATCGTTTCATTCCTAATTACGCCGAGATTACTCGTGGTTTTACCTGGCTACTAAAGAAATATTCTGAGTTCGTCTGGGACACCGTTGCTAACAATGCTTTCGAGGCTTTGAAGTTGTCTCTCACGCGAGCTCCGCTTCTCTTTCCTCCTGACTATAGTCGTGATTATTTTCTTTATCTTGCAGCCTCTGAGTATACTATTGGCATGGTTCTCGTCCAAGAGGATGATGCGCATGATGAACATGTTATTTATTACTTGACTCGAAGTCTATCATCAACGGAAATCAAGTACCAACATGTTGAAAAACTGGCCTTGGCTGCCGTTCAAGCTGTTCAACGCTTTCGGCATTATATCCTTTCACAGAAAAATATAGTGATTTCTCATTGCAACCCCATGCAACATATCTTGACACGTCAATTGCTAGGGGGCAAGTACTCCAAATGGATTGTCATTCTCCAGGAGTTTGACTTGGAATTCGATCGCGCCACGTCTAAGAAATCCTTAGTCTTTGCGGAATTGATATGTGATTTTCCTCACTCTGCCACGAAAAATGTAGCAGTAGATTCATTACCCGATGAATCTCTTTTCCTTATAAGCACTGACGATATTTGGTATGGAGATATCATTATATATCTCCAAACGCAGACTTTCCGGCCTACTTTGTCTAGTAATGAACGACGTCGTATCCGCTATCAAGCTTGTCAATACATTATCCTCGGCGATACTCTTTACCATCGTGGAATTGACTCAGTTTTTAGACGTTGTTTAACTTTCGACGAAGCCGAGAAAGTTCTAAATGATTGCCATTCTGGAGCATGTGGTGGTCATATGTCTGGGTATGCTACTGCCCAGAAAATCTTACGCGTAGGATATTTTTGGCCTTCCTTGTTCAATGACTGCATTATTGTTGTTCAGAAGTGCCATGCCTGCCAGACCTACAATCAGAAAATTCAGTCGCATCCTGCTCCTCTTCATCCTGTGGTCTCAGTTGGTCCTTTTGCAAAATGGGGCATTGATTTCATGACATGTCACCCTCACTCGGCCGGGGGGCATGGTTACATCATTGTAGCAGTTGATTATTTTACTAAATGGGCCGAGGCAATGCCGACATTCAATAATACTAGAAAGACTACAGCGTTGTTTCTTTTTAACCACGTTATAGCTCATTTCGGTGTGCCCCAAGCTATCGTTACTGATCACGGTAGTCATTTTAGGAATTTTATGATGTCTGAACTTATAGAGAAGTTGGGTCTTCGTCATGATAACTCAACACCTTATTATCCACAAGCTAATGGCCAGGTCGAAGCGATAAACAAATTTCTCATAACTATGCTTTGAAGGATGATAGGAATTCATAAGACAAGTTGGCATACAATGTTGTTTTCGACATTGTGGGCATATCGGACATCGGTCAAATACGCTATGGGGTTTACGCCTTTTCGATTGGTCTATGGTGTGGAAGCCATTCTTCCAATAGAATGTGAGATACCTTCTTTGAAGCTAGCTGTCGAACTCTTACCCAATACCTTTGCTGAAGAAGAATGTCTATTGTATCTGATGCGATTAGACAAGACTCGGCGTGACGCCACTCTAGTAATAGAATCCCAAAAGAAACGCGTCAAGGCACAGTATGACAAGCATGTCAAGCCTCGCGTTTTCTATGAAGGTGATCTTGTTCTTCTATATGAACAAGATAAAGATGTCTTAGGAGCTGGGAAATTCGAACCAATGTGGCATGGTCCTTACATTGTTCGCAGAGTTTTGGAAAAAGGAGCGTATGAGCTGGTTGATTACGATGGTATACCTTTGAGTGAACCCAGGAATGGGTTGTACTTGAAGAAGTACTATGCATAAGTCATTTGTGCACAAGTACTTTTATTTTATGTATCATACTTTGTGTGTGTTATTTTAGTTTGCTTTTGATGTTATCTGGTCTCTGCCCTTATGTGACGTTGTGTTTGATTGCCATATGTCGGATTCTTCTCTACCCTATATTGGCTTTGCTGATGGTGCTAGCCGTAGTACTTGGAACTTAGATTCCACTGCATGGGAAATCTATGCCCCAACCAACGAACTTATATCTTTACGAGGTGTATGTCTTGGCCGTGCAACCAATAACATTGCAGAGTATAGAGCAGTTATTGAATTATTGGTTGATGCTATCTCGCTCGGAATTCATCATTTGGTTGTGCGACTCGACTCGCAGTTGGTGGTACTACAGCTAATTAATGTCTACTCTATTCGAAGTCCTACTTTATTACGAGTGTATTTGCAAATTCGCCTCTTGGAACGATATTTTGATCACATTGAATATCAGCATATTCCTAGATGTCTTAATACATTAACAGACACATTGGCTAATTATGTATTGGATAGACATTTAAATCATTTATAAATCAAGCACATTAAAATCCACACAATATAAAGTAAACCGGTAGACGCCATCTATATATATAACGATCAAAAGAGTTTGTTTTTTACAAAAAGTTTGTCCGAAGACCAAAATATCAAAAATGGAAGCTTATAACTTCTACAGTGTGATGTCATGGATGACGTTCATGGTAACACACAACTTCCCTAGCAACCCTACGGAGCAGTCGACCCATAGCTGCTGAAATTCCTACAGTGTGACGCTGATCACGTCGTGAAATCTCTTCCAGAGTCATATCTGGAATGTCTGTTGTCAGACCCTCTAAATTCTGCTCCACAACCTGATAATCTTCGGCATAATGTGGTACTGTTTCTTCTACCTCTCCTCGTCACTGGATAGGAGAGGTGCCAGGAGGTCTATATGGTCCAACATCTGTGTTATCAACAAACATTTTGTGTTAGTCTTCAGATAAATACATAAAACAAAAACATTTAAATATGATTAAAATTCAAAAACATTTAAAAAAGAGAAAATGCGTGTACTTCTTACTGAGGTCTCCCCACTGAGCATCCTCAGGCAGTGCTATATCCGGATCTCCTCATAAATCCAACCCGACATAGGCGTAGTCATTGACCATCAGCATCTGGTTTTGCAACCAGTCAAAGAAAATATCGTCATATTTGACGATTGGTCCTGCCATGTGTCGGGCCATGAGTCGACACCACCTCAACATCCTTGGATCTCTCGGACCCGATAGGTTCCACTCAACCTGTAGTTGGAATACAGGGACCCTCTCAAGGAAGAAGGACACTAGTAAAGATCCATATCCAAATTGTTTCAGTTCACCCCGCCTGCACTTGGTTAGTTATCTTTTGATACTGCGCAATACTGCATCAGCCCAGTTAAATACTCGAGGCTCAGTACACTCGATGGCGTACTGGAAGTAGCTCTGTAATGCCATATGGGGAGCGGAACTTCCAGCCATCCGAGCAATCGTGAAGAGAATAGTGCGGAGAGTCAAGTCTGTTACTCCCCAGATCACCACTTTCCCTTTCTTTCTTTCGGCCTCAGGTACACAGTATTGATTACAATATTCACTCATTTTTAACCCGCCACCTCTGTTGCCGGTCAGACTGACATGAGACCCGCGCCTGGATAATCCGGTCAAGAAGTATATATCCTCTATGTCAATGGATAATGTGTGGGCTCCTACATTGAAAATTTGCTGGTCTGGATCCCACATACGGACTAGATACTCCAGTAATCTGACTTGGGCTCTCATGCCCGGAATACGGAAGTATTTTAAGAGACCACAATCTCTCAATGCAGCTATGGTGG